>PVHX01005772.1:0-107500 GCA_004024805.1 Geosciurus inauris
TTCACCCATCCAACCAACCATCCACCCATCCACCCATCCATCCATCAATCCATCCAACCATTCCTCCATCCAACCATTCATCCATCCATCCATCCATCCATCCATCCATCCATCCATCCATCCATCCATCCACCTATCCACTCAACCACCCATCCATCCATCCAACCATTCCTCCATCCATCCATCCATCCATCCATCCATCCATCCATCCATGAATTCACCCTTTTATCTATTCACCCATCCAACCAACCATCCACCCATCCACCCATCCATCCATCCATCCTACACTTTGAAAAGTCCTATAAATGGAAGCCCACATCCTCAGGACATGAGTCTTTTCAAATCCCTTGCATTTTTCTCATGCTACCATATTGTCAATCCATTTGATACCAGTCCTGTGAGGATGTCCTAAGAATATCTGTTCAGGGCAAAAGTAACAAACTACGCTTTGGGGCTCATTTCTCTCTGCAGTGAGAGCTCTGGAAATCGTCCCCTAGTCTCACACGTCAGTTCCCCACATTAGCATCACAACAGCTCCAAGTCAGCCATTAAAAACTGAGTGGAAGCCGGGCGCGGTGGCACACGCCTGTCACTCCAGCACTTTGGGAGGCTGAGGCAGGAGGATCGCGAGTTCAAAGTCAGCCTCAGCAATGGTGAGGCCCTAAGCAACTCAGTGAGACCCTGTCTCTGCATAAAACACAAAATAGGGCTGAGGAGGTGGCTCAGTGGTCGAGTGCCCCTGAGTTCAATCCCCAGTACCAAAAAAAAAAAAAACTGAGTGGATGAGGGTACAAAATGTAGACTTTCTGTTTCCAATGTCCATGAAAAACAGAGGTTGCTGCCCTGCGTTTGCATTATGCATGATGCCGAAGGAAATAGCTGTTTTAGAAAAGTATGAACTCCAGTTTCATTAAATGCCTTCCAAGCTTGGAGGTCCGGAGGCAGCCACGCTACCAGCTGGGACTGCCCTCCCTGTCTGTCAAATTGGACTAATAAAACTTACCCGCCTCTCAAATTTTCGGTTCCGCTGCAAGAATCCGAAGAGAAAATGCCGGCAGCAGCACTATGTAAATTCCACAGCATTATAAAGATGAAAGGTGGGATTCCTACGGGTATTTTTGTGCTTCACTAGAAAGCTCAAATCAAACAGTGCTTTCTCTCTCTACAAAGGGCCCTTTGCCTGTGCCTGAAATAAATCCTCCTGAGAAACCCCACATTATTACTTGGAGCCTGAATGAGAAAAGCATGCGTCTCCCACAGTGCTCTCTGGCCTCCGGCTCCAAAATAACCTGGGCTTCCACAGGCGCTGGGAAATTCTGCAACTGCCGTGGCCCCAGGATTGACAGGTATGTTCTGCTGGAGCTCAGCCATCCTCTGGGACACCTGAAGGGACCTTGTCCATGCAGGTGTTGAACTCAGGGGTCTTGACCACTGAGCCACCTCCCCAGCCCTATTTTGTGTTTTATGTAGAGACAGGGTCTCACTGAGTTGCTTAGGGCCTCGCTGTTGTGGAGGCTGGCTTTGAACTCGTGATCCTCCTGCCTCAGCCTCCCAAGCTGCTGGGATGACAGGTGTGCACCACCATACCCGGCTCCAGACTTGTGGATTTTAAGACAGATGGACTTTTGAGGTTGCCTAGTTCCGTTTCCAAAACTCTGCATTTATTATAAACTCTACTCTGAGCTCCTTGGCAAGTCTGTACAGCCTCGTCCTGTGGGTTGGATGGGCTCATTTGTGACTTTGCTTTGGTGACTCCTTGCCTGAGATGCAGGCACCTGTTTCTTGTGGAAACCGCTTAAGAGACAGGGTGCATCTTGATGACCTCTGTCCCTTGCACCGAACCTTACGTGAAATCATGAGGTCAGTGTTCCCGGATGCAGAAAATAAATGAAAAAAAAAATGAAATTAAAGGACAATCTTGTCCTCGAATTGAGACACAAAAACTTTTTTTGCTACACAAAACTATTGCGTGGATAATTGGGACTATCAGCAGAGTGACATTATGAATTTGAACTCATGATCTTAAAGTTCAAACCTTTTTTTTTTGGGGGGGGTACCAAGAATTGAACCCAGGGGCCACACCTGAGCCACACCCCCAACCCTTTTTATATTTTATTTAGAGACGGAGTCTCACTGAGTTGCTTAGGGTCTCACTGAGTTGCTGAGGCTGGCCTCTATCTGATGAGCCTCCTGCCTCAGACTCCCCAGTGGCTGGGATTACAGGTGTGCATCACTGTGCCAGGTTACAGTGAAAGCCCTTCTCACTGCTAATCCATAATTGGGGGATTTTGAACCATACTTAGAGGCAGTCGCTGAGTTTTGCATGGTTTTATTCTGGGATTCCTACATTGATTCTCAGAAGTGCAAACAGGTGGCGGTCCTAATTGATTTTTTGGGTCACATCATGAGATCTAATTAGAAGCATGTGAAATCATCCTCAATATGTCTTAGATCAGCTCGCGGATGGACTTTAATCTCTGAGATCCAAGAGACGTTTCAAGGCAGACCAAGTTTCCGTCTGTCACATGCTCTTTCTTTATTGATGATAATTTTTCATTTCTTTGATGAAATTCTAGTTTATTAACTGATGATTGGAAAATGCTCATTATTTTCCTCATTTTAAAAAATCGCCTGAAATGCTTAAATTCAGAGTGTGATACATTTTTAAGTTTTGTTTCCCAGAAAGTTTTCTGTTCTGCTTTTTTTTCTTGTGATGGTGGTGATTTATTAAGACCTTGGTTAAAACACCGTAGGTGTTGATCTCTCGGTATTTTTTTTTTTTTCTCTATGAAGTGGTTTTACAGTTTGATTCACCTATAAAATGATTCTTAAAGCTTCCTGATTTTAATAGATGATTTGGATAAGTGAATTAGAAAATAATGTGTTCTTGGGACTAATCAGATTAAAAAAGATAAAATACTATTGATTGAATGAAGGACAGATCTCCTTGGAAGACATTTCTGACTCTAATTCAATACACACTTACGTGGGGGAAAAAATGCAGCCTCCGCAATGGCGAGGCCCTAAGCAGCTCAGTGAGACCCTGTCTCTACATAAAACACAAAATAGGGCTGGGGATGCAGCTCAGGGGTCGAGGGACCCCGAGTTCAATCCCTAAAGAAAAAAAATTAAAAAAATAGCAGAGAGACACGTATTCACTAAGCCTTTGATATATTGGCCACATTTAAGAGTCTGTACCTATTTCTTTTTCTACGTCTATTTCTGTTATTCAGTCATTAAGGATCAATGCACAAATGTGTCCAAATACGTAAACTAATATATTGCAGCGAACATTTGCTAATAATATGAACTAAACTACTCTTTTTTATTGATTTTTTTTAGTCCTAAAGGACTGTAGAATTCATTTTGATAAAATCATGCAAGCATAGAATATATCTGACTCTAATTAGGACCTCGACTTTGTGGCTGGTCACGGTGGTGGGTTTCCCTTAGTTATTTTCATATGTGCGCATGGGAAAATCATGTTGAATTTATTCTGCTGTCTTTCTTACCCAGTCTCCCTTCCCTTTCTTTCATTTCCCTTTGTTCAATCTGCTGGATTTCTACCCTTTCTCCAGCCGTCTTTACTGTGGTTTAGTTTCCACGTAGCAGTGAAAATACTTTACCTTTGGTGTTTGGGGATTGGGTTATTTCACTGAGCATCATAGAATCCAGATCAATCCATTTACCGGTAAATATCATAATTGACCATCCCATGACTGGGTCTATACCCAAAGGACTTAAAATCAGCATACTACAGTGACACAGCCACTTCAATGTTTATAGCAGCTCAGTTCACAATAGCTCAACTGTGGAACCAACCTAGGTGGTCTTCAACAGATGAACAGATAAAGAAAGTAGGGCATATGTACACAATGGAATATTACTCAGCCTTAAAGAAGAATGAAATGATGGCATTTGTAGGTAAATGGATGGATCTGGAGACTATCATGCTAAGTGAAATAAGCGAATCTCCAACAACCAAAGGCATGTGTAACAATGGAATATTACTCAGCCATCAAAAAGAATGAGTGCACATTTTTGTACTGAGAGATTTTTATGTCAGACCAAAAACTTAAATGTGAATGAAATATCTGTGTAATATAGCTAAAATAACCATTTAGAAACCCTATGAGAACTTTGTCAAGTCTTTTTCAACCAACTTATCATTTTCAACCACGTCAACATGAGTAAAAACTAGGTTCAATGTGACAGATATGCTTGGGAACATTTGAATTTATCCTTCAGTAGTGTCTTACCTTTCTCTAAAATCTGATCTGAAAATAACATTTGCCAAGCTGAGTAGCCTGAAAAAAAAAATTAGTTGCTTCTATTCAAGAGCAAATATTCATCTCTTAAATCTTATTTCTTTTAACTTCCTAATGGAAAGTGAATTGTTGGAACAAGAAACCAACCAGCATTATTATAAATTCAGATTCCCTGTGGGGGCAGTTTAACACATACAGTTTAGAATCGCGGGTTTCCACGTCCGGAAGTATTTTGGTTCATCTGAGGTTAGAGAAGGGATAACAGGAACTTTCAGGTTGAACCCAGGGACAGAAAGTGGTTCTCATCTATTTTGTCTCAGTACATTTGTGTGTCTGTGTGTATTTAGAGCGAGATTCTTTTTTTACTGAGCGCACAGAGAATACACATCAATGCTTATTTGAATTTCATTTCTTCTGATTTATTCATTCCCTCAAGAAATGAGAAGCCTGTGAGCCATTTGATATCTCCAGTTGATTTTAGACGTAACTCGCTGATTGCATTTTTACAAAACAGTCCTGAAAGTAGCCTGTGGAAATGCAGGTTAATAACATGCTTTCAGGTTCTTTTCCTTTCTTTTCTTTTTTTTTTTTTTTTAACTTTTTTATTAATTGATGCCCTATAACCATAGGTCATCGTGAGTTCTATTTGAAGCGATCCGTCCATGCACGGGGCCGAGGTGTGATCCTCCTGGACCTGAGCATGGACAGGCAACCAAGTCTGGTCCCAAGGCGAGCGCCTCCTAGTGGAGAAGTCTTGGAAAACTAGCTGCTTAGGGTGCAGAGACGCAAGCCCTCTGGAGACCAGGAATGTCCTCACCCCTGATTGCAAGAGGGGTCACTAATAAGTTGGGAATAAGCCACAAAGCTCAGGCTTAGAGGAATGCGTGCCCACGTAAGGGGCGCACGTCAAACGTCTTTTTATTCCTGCAAATTGAGAGCGGTGGGTCGAATCGCTTTTGGAAGAAGGCTGGATTTCTGCATCATTCCAAATGGCAAGAAATGCTGAGTGATGGATGCGCATTGATTCCTCTGTGCCCAAGAGGTGAGATGCCTTGGGCTCGGAGGTGACCCTCTGTGTGCACACTGGAATTCCTACTGGAACTTTCCATACTCTGATGGACCCCCTCCCCATAATACCAACTGTTAGGACGTATTGCTACTGATTTCTTTTTTCTTTTTTCTTTTTTCTTTTTGGTCCCAGGGATTGAACTCAGGGGCACTTGACCACTGAGCCACCTCCCCAGCCCTATTTTGTGTTTTATGTAGAGACAGGGTCTCACTGAGTTGCTTAGCGCCTCGCCGTTGCGAGGCTGGCTTTGAACTCGCGATCCTCCTGCCTCAGCCTCCCAAAGTGCTGGGATGACAGGCATGTGCAGTTGAATTCGGCTCTCCTGATCAATTACGAACCATGCAGCAAGATTTGCAGTAAATATAGTGCATGCTGTTTTTCTGCATGATGCTATTTGACCATAAAGTTTGTACATTTAACATCTGTAAGAAATATCGCATTTTATCAAATACAGGCTATTTTACCATCCTTGAAGAATTTTGCACAGGAAATAGTACCAGTTTTTTTTTTTTTCCTTTCAATCTTTTTAGAGCTCTTAGGATAGTAGAAGGATATTCAAGGATCCAGCTGATTTTGAGGCGCATTTCTGTTATTGCCGGGCTCGGTCCACATCAATATTGCACTTGAGGTTTTGGGCTGTGCGCCCCTGGGTACCGAAATCCACAGAGGCTCAGTTCCCTCTGATAAAATGGCACAGCATTTGCAGGGAGCTCTGTGTTTCCCCCAGTTTCACGCAGACGACTTGTAACACCAAATGCAAAGTAAATGCTTTGCAAATAGCGATTAAGTTTGAATATCCAGGGGCCAATGAGAAGAAAAAAATGCAGACATTCAGCTCAGACCATTTCTCTGAATACCTTCCATCCACACTTGGCTGCATGTGCCTGTAGGAAGGACCAGCCCTATGTCATAGGCTTCCCTTGAATTTCTGCAAATGCACACTTAAAAATATACCTGAGCTTTCCACCGACCCATTTAAACAGCGTGCTTGCGATCAGCGCAGAGCAGAGATGATTAAATACAAAAAAATTCTGCATTGATGATGCACCATGAGGTTGGAGAAATGAATGCTCTAATCAGTTTCCTCACCCCACTTTTTAACGGCGACTTTAAAGACTTTAACCTTCCGCACTCAGAGCGCGCTCCACAAGCTGTAAATGAATCCCGAGGATATATTTTGCAAAAGGACCATCACATGTTTGCCTTGCTATGAGAGTTTAAGCCCTCACACCCTCTAGTATAAATCTGCAACACTGCAAACTCACAGGAAATTGGCTGAGGTGTCCAGAATTGGTTTGTATGCTTAATCCTGTCCGTGACAAAGTTACCTTTATTGGTGACGGTTCCTCGCTGCATCAGTACTAAACACTTGCATGGTCGAAAACTATTTAAATATATTTATTTTAGTCGGAATGTGATTGGGCACAGTTGTAATCCCGGGAGCTACTCGGAGGCTGAGGCAGGTTTTTCTTTTTTTTTTGGAAGAAGGCTGGATTTGGAGAGAGAGGCCTAAAGAGGCTTAGAAAGATTCGGTCTCAAAATAAAGAAAAGAAAACCAAAGAAAAGAGAAGAAAAAGGGCCAGGATGTGGCTCAGTGGGTAAGCACCCCAGGTTCAATCCCTGGCACAAAAAAAAAAAAAAAAAAAAGAAGTTTTTATTTTATTATTTTTTATTATTGTTAAAAGCCAATAGATCAGGGAATTGCTGCTTTTTTTTTTTTTTTTTTGGTGTGATTTTATGAATTTCTTTTGACATTCAGGAAAATCGCATCCTAAATTTAAAACATGACTCAAAAATGTTTAGAACAAGGATACAATAAAAAGTCACATAAATCTTGGTAGGTATAAACTGATACAGATTTTTTCAAAAGGTTCTTTCATTTGGGCCCGGGGTTGTAGCTCAGTGGCAGAGCGCTTGCCTAGCATGCGTGAGGCACTGGGTTCGATCCTCAGCACCACATATAAATAATAAATGAATAAAATAAAGATCCATCGACAACTAAAAAAAATATTTTAAAAAAAGGTTTTTTAATTTAATTTTTAATTTTTCATTTCGACGTGCTTGATTTTATCAGTTTTTTTAAATCACACAAAGAGCACTTTGTGCGGCTCTAGAAAAGACAGTTTGCTCCCAATTCCTAAGAAGAGGTCTCGAGTTACAGCCTGAGTGTCCTCGGGCACAATCATCAAGCTCCTCAGGAGGCTGGGGGCCTGGGAAGTGGCATTTGCATGACAATAACCTTCCTCGGGTTTTTGCAGGAAGCTCCTTGTCCTCCGCAGCCTCTGGGGTGGAGCAGCTGCCCCTGCCCCTCTGAGGTCCAGCTCTGCAGGGCTCATTCCTGCCCTGGCAAGTCCCCGCTGCAAAACAGAAAAGCTGCACGGGAGCAGCACGGGGTGGCCTCGGGCGTTGCCTGTGAGGGACACACTTGCATTTGAATCCTGTACTTGCAATTGGCTAGGACATCCTGGGTGCCAAGACCATGCATTAAAAAATAAGATAAAATACATGCTCAACACCAAACCACCCTCCATACAGAGCCTGGCAGACACGGGTGATGTCAGAAACATATCCATTTTTGCTTGATTTTTTTTTTAAGGAGTTGAGATTTTATGGTTTGTGTCTTTGAGCAGATTTGTTGAGCATCCCAGTTTATTCACATTTAAGAAGAAAATAACAGTTTCCTTCAGGTTTTTTGGTAATAAATTTAAAGCGTTAGGAATCTAAAGGCGAATCTTTCGAGCACAGTTATTTCTGTAGGTATCCGGAGCTCATGGTCTTAGCATTACAAGAATGAAACTTGTGTCCGAACGTATTTTTTAGTTGTTCTCGTTACTTCTCTGTGACATTAGAAGGCACTTGGACACATCCTACAAAGACGGAGCGTAACTTCTCATTCTTCTGGGTGTTGACGAGGATGTGTTGGAAAAGGCAGCTCCTACATTGCTGGTGGGACTGCAAATGGGAGCAACCGCTCTGGAAAGTGGGATGGAGATGCTTCAGAAAACTTGGAATGGAACGATTTGACCCAGCTATCCCACTCCTCGGTCTATACCCAAAGGACTTAAAATCAGCACACTACAGTGACACAGCCACTTCAATGTTTATAGCGGCTCAATTCACAATAGCTAAACTGTGGAACCAACCTATGTGCCCTTCAACAGAGGAATGGATAAAAAAAAATATGGTACATATCCACAATGGTATATTACTCAGCCATGAAAAAGGATGAAATAATGGCATTTGCAGGTAAATGGATGGAGCTGGAGAATATCATGGTAAGTGACATAAGCCAATCCCACAAAACCAAAGACCAAATATTTTCTCTGATATGTGGATGTTGATCCATTGGCTTTCTGAGTCACATTTTAGATTGTAGTCTAAGGTCTGGGCTGTATTTCAGCGCTACCACGATTTCCTAGAAGGCATGAGGTAATGGGTTCTATCCCCAGTATGCAATCAATCAATCAATCACTTATAGTTTATCAATGCTTTCCAGTTCTTCTGTATTGGATGTCTTCATAGCAGCAGATAACCCTGTCTACCCTGCATTTTCTCCATCCACCTCTGGATCCTCCTCCCTCTCTTCCTCTTCCTGTGTCTCCTCCTCCTCCATGTTCTCCTCCAATAAGCACTGAAGAAATTCTGAGTCTCCAGAAGCATCTTGCTGAGAACTCTAGACAACAGCAACCCATTTTTTAATTACTAAAGTGCCTCAAATTTCTCTGCTCCACTTTGACCAGACACCACCCTAAGGAGGGATTCTCCTTTCTCTCCTCCGAGAAACTAAAGTCATGACTGCCGACCTGTGGGTGGCATCGTATGATTTTTTTTTTGGTACCAGGGATTGAACCCAGGGGCCCTCGACCACTGAGCCACCTCCCCAGCCCTATTTTGTGTTTTATGTAGAGACAGGGTCTCACTGAGTTGTTTAGGGCCTCGCCATTGCTGAGGCTGGCTTTGAACTCGTGATCCTCCTGCCTCAGCCTCCCGAGCTGCTGGGATTACACACAGGCACCACCGTGTGTGGCTTATATTGGTTTTAAAAGATAAGAATAAAACTTTTGCCTAGCTGTGTGTGTGTGCATGTGTGCTTAATGGTTTTGGATTCGGATGTTTGATGCCTGTTCCGTCTGAATGGTCCAGACATCCTCAAACATGGTCCGATAGAAAACCACACACACGCTGGGTACAGTGGCGCACGCCTGTCGTCCCAGCGGCTTGGGAGGCTGAGGCAGGAGGATCGTGACTTCAAAGCCAGCCTCAGCAATGGCGAGGCGCTAAGCAACTCAGTGAGACCCTGTCTCTACATAAAACACAAAACAGGGCTGGGGATGTGGCTCAGTGGTCGAGGGCCCCTGAGTTCAGTCCCTGGTACCAAAAAAAAAAAAATTATTTCAGGGTCTGGAGTCGTGGCTCAGCAGTAGAGGGCTTGTAAGGCACTGAGTTCGATGCTCAGCACCACATAAAAATAAATAAATAAACAAAATAAAGATACTGTGTCCAACTTTTAAAAAAATCTTGAAAAAAAAGAATTATTTCAAGGAAGTGTCATTTAGTGAAAGACCATGCTTAGCACACGTATGGTCTTGGATTCAGTTCCCAGTGCCCCACGTGCACACACACACACACACACACACACACACACAAATTATTGCTGTTTATAAAATATATGTGGGGGCTCATTTGAACCAAGATTAAAATTTTTCTTTATGTAAGAATGGGTACCCTTTGGGATTTGTTTTTGTTTGTTTCTTTTTTCATAGTTGATTTTGAAATATCTCCCTTGGATGTTTCTAGAGACATCATTTGAACCTAACAAAAATGCTCAGAAGTTGACCTTCTCATGCACGCAACGTTAGATGTGGTGGCATTATCGTCCCGTCTGCTTTCTTATTCCTGTACTCATCGGTGAAATGCACGGCCAAGAAGAAACGACGGCGATCTTTTTCTTTTTGTTTTTTGTTTTCCACGAAACACTCAATAAAGGGTCTGAAGTGAGCCCCTGGATATGGGTGCCGGCATCTCATTTCAGGTCTCAGAACTCACTGCGTGTGTGCGTCTCGCAGCTCCGAGTTCGAAGGGGAGGATGGCCTTTCCCAGAAATAGAGGGGCTGCCGTGCAGGCCTCGGGGCTCAGGACTCAGGACTCATGCATTTTGAGGACCTGTGGGCCTTCTCCAAAGTCACAGGATCTAAGGCCGCAGAGGGTGACTGGTGGGTTAGGGTCCTCAGAGCTGCTGGATTTTCTCTACTAAGCCTCAGGCTCTCGCTTCCTAGAAACCGACTGTGAGTGTTTGTGTGTGTGTGTGTGTGTGTGTGTGTGTGTGTGTGTGTGGGTGTGTGTGTGCACGCACATCAAGAGGAAGATTGTATAAAAATGGCAGCCCTCGTGCAGGCTCCGTCTCCTTGGGAGTCAGGACATGGTAGGATCAGGAGGGCTCGGGCCTCCTTATATGAATCCATCCATGGAGTCCTAGCTGGATGGTTTCTAGAGGCTTTGGTATAAAAATGAGCTTCCCTTTAAGAACAGAGCCACGTGACCATAAACCAAATCCCCATCCCCCAAAAAAAATCGGAAAAAAAAATTTTTTTTTCTCTTTTTAAGTTGACTTCCTCACGTATTTTGTCACAGCTACGGAAAGCTGACGGACACAGAGAGAAGAAACTCATTGATTGAAAATCGTTCAGAGAGAACATGTGGATGATTCCTACAGAAATGCCTGGTGACTCAGGATTTGAGTGAAAGAAAGACCTTTAATTTTTTATAGCTGCAGGTATTCTAATTGTTTATTATAATACCACTCAAATAAAATGAAAACAGTATTTTTTATGGAATTTCTATCAAACATTTATTTGGAAGGACATTGCGGGTTGAAATATTTATGACTGTGCATTTAAGTTAAATGTTGATTTTCATCTCAGCTGGGTATGGTGGTTCACGCCTGTAATCCCACTACTCAGAAGGCTGAGGGAAGAGGATCCTGACATGGAGAACAGCCTGGGAAACATAATGAGACCCTGTCTCAAAAATTTAACTCTGACATTTGGAGACAATTTTCATGATTTCTCTCCACTTAAGGAGCCATTTTCTCTCTTGTACATTTTGAGACTTTAATTTTTCTTTTAATTCAAATGTACATTGAAATCCTACAATTCATGTGGAAGGTTCCTTTTGGGTATATTTCCCAGGAATATTTTAAATATCTATTGAAATTCTTCATGTCAAATATTATTTAAAATAATGGTTTAAAATATCGATGTTTATTGGAATCAATTTGCAACTGAATGCATGACAATTATTGCTACTTGGAGAGGATTCTGAGGATCTGCAAAGAAGGTGAATCTATGGTCAGGCTCAGAGTACACATTTATTAATTTGGGTTTAATTGTATTGATGATTCAGCCTGAATGTATTTATTTTTAACAGAATCTCTCTTTTTCTTTTTTTTGGAAATATAAGGTGTAGAGAGCAAACTTAAAAAACATAAATACCGTGTCTGTATAGACACCATTGTACATGTACCATCAAATTGAGATGCACCTAGAGGAGGTAGGATATGAATTTGATGAATTTGAGTCCTCTATGTTTTCTCTGCAAGGTTCCAAATTTCAAATGAATGAAGGTATTCTGAATTATTATATTATTATATTATATATTATTATTGTTATTATTATTATATTTTGTTATTATTTCTATTATTTTGGTACCAGGGATTGAACCTGAGGTGCTCAACCACTGAACCACATCCCCAGTCCTTTTTATATATATATATTTTTTATTCTGAGACAGGGTCTCAATAAGTTTCTGAGGGCCTTGCTAAATTGGTGATGCTGGCCTCCAATTTGCAATCCTCCTGCCTCAGCGTCCTGAGTCACTTGCATTGCTGGCATGCCCCACCATGCCTGATTGGCATTCTGAATCTTCAAAAGTTCAAAAAAAAAAAATCGGTCTTTCTACAATACTGAAATTGGCGAGTGTAGAGATGTTTGGGCTAATGCGATATCATCATTACAGGGAGCCCTTAACTTAAAAGGGTGGGAATCATTAACTTATCACGCTTCCCTCTGTAGTTGATTGACTGCTCTTTAAGAACGTTTTCACCAGACTCTTAATAGGAATCTTGAAAAAGGAATATTTTTTATGCATTCATCTGTTGAAGATCCTGTGGTATATATACACCGTGGAATATTACGCAGCGCTAAAAGAGAGTAAAATGATGGCATTTGCAGGTAAATGGATGGAGTCGGAGAACATCATGCTAAGCAAAGTAAGCTAAGCCCAAAAACCAACGGCTGAATGTTCTCTCTGGTAAGTGGATGCTGATCCATAATGTGGGTGGGGGCAAGGGAAGAATGGAGGAAATTTGGTCAAAGGGGAGGGAAAGGAGGAGATGGGACATGGGGGCAGAAAAGATGATGGAATGAGATGGACAAAAATACCCTAGGTACATGTATGACTGCACATATGGTGTGACTCTACATCATTTCCAACCAGAGAAGTAAAAAATTGTGCTCCATCTGTGTACAATGAATCAAAATGCATTCTGCTGTCATGTCAACCTAATTAGCATAAATAAATAAAAATAAACAAGTAAATGAAAAGGAAGGCTGGCTCAGTCCTGTAGCGCTGACTCTTCTTTTCCACACTTACCTGATGGCTCTCCAGAGCCCGGTGGTTCCAGAGAAAGGTAATAATGCTCAAATTAAGGCTCCGTGCTAGGTGGCGAAAGCCGTCTCACTAAAGATTACTGCATTTATCCGTTTCCTGTTACTGCAAAGCAAGACTTGAGACCAGGTGATTTTATGAACTAAAGAGGTCCATCCAGCTCACGGCATTGGAGCTTGAGGGGTACAGTACTGGCGTCACCTTGGCACTGATGAGCATCCCGTGGTGGGTGGAGTCGTGATGGAGGAAGCTCAAGAAACAGGAAGAAATCACCTTGCAAGATGGCAAGCCAGAGAAGAAGAGCAGCCAGACTTGGGCTTTTATAATCCACTTTTCCAAGAACTAGCCCAGGGTGTCCTAGGAGATTCCCATGGCCTCTTTCAAGGGCAACATTCCCAATGACCTAAACACCTTCCATGAGGCTCCGCCTCTTAAAGGTCCCACGACTTCCCAGCTTTGCCACATTAAGGACCAAACTCTCAGCACCTGTGCCCTGGGGAGACCCCTCAAATGCCATCCAAATCCCACCACATACATTCAGTAAAGGAAATACGGGGTGGGGGCGTGCAGCGTGCCCGAGAGTAGATTGCCTTTCATTCCTGGTAGGAATGAAGGTCACCAAAGTCACCACAAGCCGGAGATGACTCGGGCCACCACAACCTCAAAGGGGAGGAAACCTTGAAGCAGGAACCCTTCCAGGATCGACCGACGTGTTGAAGGTTCTGAGCGGTTGGTACCTGGCAGGCACCTGACTTTGGATGCTTCACTTTTCAACTACTTTCACGGTTCTGCTTGGAGTCTCAGATTGTCCCCAGCCTGAGCCGCCTCTGCACAGGATGGAAACTGTGGATCGACAAGAAGACTAAGTAGCTTGGGATCGGTTGCCATGACAACCAAGACATCCCCATCCCTGATAGACACGGGAGCCAGAGTCCCAGCAGCTGCCCCCACCCCCACCCCAGGCTCAGGAAGAAACAGGCAGACAAATAGATCCCTCATGGATTCATGTCCATTGACACATGAGAGGAAAACCCCTGAGACAGAGGAGGGGTCCTTCCACCCTCTTGAGAAGAAAACGGGCTTCCAAGAGGAAGAAGAAAGACGCGTGCAGGAGATGCTGGTTCTGGTCTCACTGGCAATGGCTGGATGTTATTTTCCATGCAGGTTCCAGATCCGTCTGCACAATGCTTGCCTGCCTCCCCCGGCCCCCAGAACAGCTCACTCCAACCTGCACCCTGAGAAAACGTAATAATAAGCACATGCCACCGTGTCCTTCAGCATCCCCAGCATGTTCCTGCTCCTTGGGAAGGGGTTTCAAAGGAAGCTCTGGGAAGCATTTGGCTCACCTGGGGGTGGCCTTCCAGAAAAGGAGTGCCCTGCAGAGCCCGTCCCACCGTGACTTGGGGGACCTGCTCACTGTGACTGCGCTGCGGAGGTCAGGGCTCCCGTACTGGCGCTCACCTGCTTCGCTTGTGTCTATTTTCTCCAAATTGTGCATCCCTTTGTGAGTTCCATGTGCTTTAAGAAGAAACATCCAGAGGTCTCTATGTGGCTCGTTTTCATGTCCCAGTGTTATTGAAGGACTTTGCTTCTGGGTGTTTATTTCAGTTACGAAAGTAGCGTGCAAAGTTTTTAAAATGTTGCTTTGCAAATTAGCTCATATCTACATGGATCATCTAACTATCCGATTTATCTATTTATCATGTGTCATCTATCGCCTATCATCTATGCATCCTGCTATTACCTATCTATCCATCCATCCATCCATCCATCCATCCATCATTCTATCTATCTATCTATCTATCTATCTATCTATCTATCTATCTATCCATCCATCCATCATTCTATTTATCTATCTATCTATCTATCTATCTATCTATCCATCCATCCATCCATCATTCTATCTATCTATCTATCTATCTATCTATCTATCTATCTATCCATCCATCCATCCATCATTCTATCTATCTATCTATCTATCCATCCATCCATCATTCTATCTATCTATCCATCCATCCATCCATCCATCCATCCATCCATCCATCCATCATTCTATCTATCTATCTATCCATCCATCCATCATTCTATCTATCTATCTATCTATCTATCTATCTATCTATCTATCCATCCATCCATCCATCCATCATTCTATCTATCTATCTATCAATCATCTATCTGTCATCCACCAATCCTGTCTGTCTAGGTGGCTGTCACAGCCTGGGTGGAGCTGCTCCTGGATCCTGGTGTGTGGAGCCCAGAGAGGCTGCTCCACACCCTGCAGTGCACAGCACAGCACGGCAGAGAGAACCCCCAGCCCCAGATGCCCAGGTGCAGTGGAAACCTGCAGGACAGAGTCTCTATGTGTCATCCATCCATCCAGCTGCCATCTGTCTATCTCTCTGTCTATCTAGCTATCTGGATATCTATCTATCAATCATCCATCTATCTACTTATCAACCATGTATCATCTTATCATCTGTCCATCCAGCTATCATCTATCTATCATCTATCATCTCTCCATCTATCATCTATTATCTATGGTTTTAAGTTATACAGACTAAATACATTTTTCTCTCCTATGCTATATTCTCACTTAATATAAGACTTGACCCATGTTACTATAGACAGAGATCCCCCTTATTCACCATTTAGTCACTAGCCTACATGTTGTCTAAAAGAACAGGTAAGAATTAGACAACTTTTGACAAAGTAAGAAATGCTACCATAAATAATTTATTATTATTATTACTATTATTATTATTATTATTTTGCTACAGATTCTTCAGTATTTTGGAAGGAATGCTTAGCACAATTTCTGAGTAATTGAAATGCCAGGTCGCAGGGTGTAAATACTCTGTTGGGTTTTCACTTAATCTGGAAATTCGGTTTCCCTGAAACCTGTACTACCTTACACGGTCATCACTAGGGTTCAGGGAACACGGGCCAGGAAGAAATATGCAATATTTATAAAATTAACCACATGCTTTAAACAGGGGGTGCATCCACTCGTAGCCAGGCTACTGCATGTCCCCCTGTTAGTCTCAGCGATGTCCAGTTGTGGCATCGTGTTGATGATTGGCTTTGCATGCTCAACTCTTGCTACCTTAGGGTTTTCTCCTAACAGCTTCGATGTGCTTGCTTTTGAAAGGGTGATTTTTGCAATTTGCTTCCAGACTTTTCCTCCAAACTTGGCACTCATTTGTATATCCCACCAATGACTTTTTAATCTATGTGTGGAATATTCCAGAGTCGAATTCCCTGGGACCTGTGTTTAGCAAAGAGGAATGCCCGTCCCCACAGTTATCCAGGCTTCTCTTTGGCTGAGACCTTACTAATGGGTACAGATTCGACACGTATCGGTCACGACCATTGCAGAGAGATTTCAACATGAACACCAAAAAGTGGGGTCCATGCATTATCTGAAAACGGCACGAATAACTAGAAAGAAAGAAAGAATACAGAAGACGTTGAGTGAAAATATAGCCCCCTTTCACCCAGCAGATCGTGTCCTGCAAAGCAAACTTGGTTTAATACTAAAATTTCAATCAATGCTATCTAATGCTTTAGTATTGCAAAATGTTTATTGAGATATAATTGACATAGGACACATATTCAAAGCCCACGACACAATCAATTAATACTTATATGCATATACATGATAGAATTATATAGAAATCAAAGGATATTATTAAGCAGGGCGTGGTGGTGCACACCTGTCATCCCAGCACTTTGGGAGGCTGAGACAGGAGGATCGCGAGTTCAAAGCCAGCCTCAGCAACGGCGAGGCGCTAAGCAACTCAGTGAGACCCTGTCTCTACATAAAACACAAAATAGGGCTGGGGATGTGGCTCAGTGGTCTAGTGCCCCTGAGTTCAATCCCCGGTACCAAAAAAAAAAGAGTTTATATAGAAACATAAAGTCAACGAACACTTAAATATAACCCATACACACGCCTATATATTTACACACACTGGTGTTTTCTGCTGTCTGTCGAACGATTCTGAGTCTGCATTTCTAGACTTTTACATAAATGGAATCTTCCCCTGTTTGATCTCTCTCCAATAATCCTGCACTCCCAGTAATTTTTCCAAGACTAGGACATAGCGTTCAGGGGGCAGAGGAGAAGCTGCCGTATGATTCTAACATAGTTTCTTTATTTCCATCTTAACTGCTTGCAGCCAGGGGTGAGCAGGAGCCGTCTCTGGACATTTGCATGCATACGCAAGTATTGGTAAAGTATTGGTAAAGCCGTGCTTGATGTGGAAGTCAAAGGCTGGATTAACAGGTTAGGCACATGTTCAGCTTTATAGGAAACTCACATGGTTTCCAAATTTCTCCTACTGTGTAACATTCCCAAAGGTTTTCTTCTTTTTTTTTTTTTTTTTTTGTGGTACTGGAGATTGAACCCAGGGATCCTGAACCACGGAACCACATCCCCAGCCCTTTTTATTGTTTATTTACAGACAGGTTCTCATTACGTTTCTGAGGCTGGCTTCCAACTTGTGATCCTCCTGCCTCAGCCTCCTGAGCCACTGGGATGACGGTCATGCCCCACTGTACCTGGATAATCTGCACCAACGTTTCTGTGCAGTGGTTTTAAAGTGTTATCCATTCTAACAGATATGAACTGGCATTGCGTTTTGATTTTCTTGCATTTCCCAGTGACATGGGGCATATTTCCATATGCTCTTTTCCCAACCATGCGTCTTCCTGGGTGAGGTGCCTCTATAAATACTGGCTCATTTCTGTTAAGTCAGGCTGTTTATTCCCAGTTATTGATTTCTAAGTTTTCTCTGAGTTGTTACTACCATGTCTTCTTCAAACACGAAATTTCTATCCACCTGCTGTTTATCTTTTCATTTTCTTAAAGCTCCTTGTGAATCACACATTTTTGAAAAAAAAAAAATAGGTCTTATTCCTTATGTTTTTAAAATGAAAGGTGATTGTGACTGTCATTTCCAAGAAGTCTTGGGCTACGGGTACATCACAATTATGTCTCTTACGGTCCCTTCTAGAACCGTGGAGGATTTGGGTTTTCGATGCGAATTGAAACTTAGGCCTATATTCTAATTTTCACCGTAAGTTTTATATGGTACAAGGTGTAGATTGAGGGTTTTCTGTTCACTTGTTTGTTTGTTGTTTGATTATGGCTATTGGAGGACCCTGCCATCCCTGCGTTTAAAATACGACAGAATGTACTCTGCATCTTAGGATACATGAGGTCCTGGGTTCAACCTCCAGGGATGCAAAAAGAAACAAAAAAATCATCTATTTTCTATATTTTTATGCCTTTTCATTGGACTCTGTTTCTGTACAGTTGATTTATTTGTTCACATTCAGCAGCTTGGGAGGCTGAGGCAGGAGGATCGCAAGTTCAAAGCCAGCCTCAGCAATGGCGAGGCGCTAAGCAACTCAGTGAGACCCTGTCTCTACATAAAACACAAAATAGGGCTGGGGATGTGGCTCAGTGGTCGAGGGCCCCTGAGTTCAATCCTTGGTTATCCCCCCAAAAAAGGGATGTGTATACTTACATTCAATCAGATTAAATCATTATAATTTCAATAATAACTCATTATTTTTCATTTAAAAACCCACCTTATAATTTATATTCCCTTAAAAAAATAGAGCACTAGAGAAAATTTAACTCAGTTTCTCCCATCAACGAATAATAATATATTGGTACACATACACACATATACCCTAAGTTGCTGAGGCTGGACTCCAGCTTGCCATCCTCCTGCCTCAGCCTCCCAAGTGACAGGTGTGCACATCACCTGTGCCTAGCCTTTCTTTCTTTTTTTTGGGGGGGGGGTTTACCCGGGATTGAACTCAGGGGCCCTCGACCACTGAGCCACCTCCCCAGCCCTATTTTGTGTTTTATGTAGAGACAGGGTCTCACTGAGTTGCTTGGCGCCTCGCCGTTGCTGAGGCTGGCTTTGAACTTGCGATCCTCCTGTCTCAGCCTCCCTAAGTGCTGGGATGACAGGCGTGCGCCACTGTGCCTGGGCTGGTCTTTTTCGGGTGTGACTGCAGTTGTTTTTTGAGCTAATCTTCATGACCATGTTAGGTGCATTGAGCGGCACTGAATGGATCACCTCGTATTTGCTGGTTGTCCTGAATGGCTTGTGCATTTTTTTAAATTTTCACTTTTTTTTTTTTTTTACCCCTCTGTCTGCTTGCATTTGAGCTCATATTTTATTACTGCTCCTCTCTTGCCGTGCCCCAAACGAAAGGAAGAACTAGGTCATGGAAACTGGGTTGTGTCTTAACCTGAACATCCCTGACTTTTCAGAACCTCTGTCCTGTCTCCTGTCTCTGCAGCTAGGCAGTAGCCACCCGCCTCCCCGTCTGACCTAAGTGCAGCCCACCAAGAAATCAAGGCTATTGATTCCCTGACTGAAGCCCAGAAGACCCTCAGGCGCTGCAGATGCAAATGAGATCTTAGCGCGGCTTGCGCAGCAGTTCACATTAACTGCCTTCCTGAAGCCAGAATACAACAGAGCCACCAATTCCAGGGAGACTCCACCTCGCTGACCTAATTGAATTCACGCACTTGGCCACAATGGACTCTTGCAAGTCTGCATTTTGCTCTGATCAGCGGAACAGGAAAGAAAACCTCCCTGCCGCAGAGTGGCTCATACAGTAGCTGCGTGGAGCTCAGCATCCAAAAGGGAAGAATCTGAACTTCCACACGATTTTCCATGATCTGTTCTCGGTCCCCGCGGTAGGGACGGGGGACCCAGGCGTACCCAGGACGCTGGGACAGTATTTATATCCGTCTCGTGGTGGCCTGATCATCTCGAATGGATTCATGCAAATCTGCGCGGGGGGCTGTGTTTGAGAGCTGAGCCACCCCACAAAGTAAGCTTTTATTAAAGGATTAAGTCCTTCATAAATGAGGAGCGTTTATCCGCAGAAGAGCTTCAAAGCCTGTTTTGATGAAGATGAGCTCCCTTTGTCTGCTGCAGCTGTCCCAGCCCCTGCAGGGGACCCGGCAGCCCAGGACGGGCAGGCTTCCAGGCCTGGAGCCCGGAGGCGCGCACTCAGCGCAGGTGCTTGCGGAGGGAGCTCTCTGCAGTGGATCTGGAGGAAGGAGGCCGGCTTCTCTCGGGTGCAAAGTCAAAAACATTTGCAGAAAATGTCGTGTGCCACGACGGACGTGATTATCCGCGCTCTGGTATTTAGGGATTAAAACAGGTCTAGAAAATGTGCCAGCCCCAATGATGGGTGCAAATCTCCTAATTCAGATCTGGTTGGAGGTCAAGTTTCTGCAAAGAGGGAGAAAGGGTGGAAGTCAGCTGAAAGAAATGTGCTCCCGTCCCACAGTGGAACGTCTAGCTGCAAAGCAGAGCAGAAGGCACGTTGCTTTGTGGAATCTGATAGATGCAATCTGGGTGCTCGTGCTCAGTATTCAAGCACCATCTTCAATATTAACTCATAGCACGTCTTTGCTGTGCGGCACCGTCAGAAGCTACAGTCAGGCACGGTTGCAGGTCCCCTCAAGGGGTGGCTCCCAGGAGCACCTCGTTTCTTCCCACCCTCTTTCTCTGGAGACGGCAGGAGGCTGCGGTCAGTCAGCAAGCCAAGGTCTTGCTCATCGCAGCTCACGGTCTCGGGCAAGATGTTCGTTTTTCTTCCCCTTCCAAAACGGGGAATGGGGATATAATGGCTCCTTGTTGAATTTTTCAAAAATTTGTACCAATTTATATCTGATATCCTGCGATGGGAAGGGGCGTTAATTGTTATCAGCTCGGCTCACGAGGGGCTACTCTTCCCTATTCCTGCTCTCTGTCCCTTCTAGGGTTGGGGTGGCGTTAGTCGTGGATAGATGGAGACAGGCACCCGCACACACGTACAGGCAACCTGTGCACACACGCACCTCTGCATATCCCTGCAGGGTGACGGATGGACAGATAATGATGATAGATATGTAGACAGATGGATGATAGACAGATAGATAGATAGATAGATAGATAGATAGATAGACAGACAGATAGATAGATAGATAGACAGACAGACAGATAGACAGACAGACAGATAGATAGATAGACAGATAGATAGATAGATAGATAGACAGACAGACAGACAGATAGACAGACAGATAGATAGATAGATGATTGATAGATGATAGATAGACAGATAGATAGACAGACAGATAGATAGATAGATAGATGATTGATAGATGATAGATAGACAGACAGACAGACAGATAGATAGATAGATAGATAGATAGACAGTCGGACGGACAGACAGACAGACAGACAGACAGATAGACAGATAGATAGACAGATGACAGCTGGGTGGATGGATGACACATAGAGACTCTGTCCTGCAGGTTCCTCTGCACTGTGGGCATCTGGGCTGGGGGTTCTCTGTGCTGGGCTGTGCTGTGCACTGCAGGGCGTGGAGCAGCCTCTCTGGGCTCCACACACCAGGTGCCAGGAGCAGCCCCACCCAGGTTGTGACAGCCAGCTAGATGGACAGGATTGGTGGATGACAGATAGATAGATAGATAGATAGATAGATAGATAGATAGATAGACAGGTGACAGCTGGATGGATGGATGACAGATAGAGATGCTGTCCTGCAGGTTTCCTCTGCACTTGGGCCTCTGGGGCTGGGGGTTCTCTGTGCTGGGCTGTGCTGTGCACTGCAGGGTGTGGAGCAGCCTCTCTGGGCTCACACACCAGGTGCCAGGAGCAGCTCCACCCCAGTGTGACAATCACCAGGTGTGTAGAATTAGTATTGGTCATGCTTTCAGTCTGGATGTAAAAGGCTTTTAAAAATGTTTCTTTAACCTAATCCATACAGGTCTATACTACATTTCTCACAGGTGGGTAGTTGATCACAGATAACGTCAGTTTTATCAGAGTTTAAAATTCTTCCAATGATGTGTAGAAACAAATCCCCACGATCTCAATGGCCGAGACGACCTGCGCCGAACATCTTCATTCTCGATCTCTAAGTTCCAGTTCACAAACAAAACTGTTGATATAAAAACCACTACCACATCACAGAAATGAAGGGGCGATGAGAATCCCGGAGAAAATGCCCCTGAATTAGATGCTGATCAGTACCAACCTATAAACGGAGGGGAAGTCCCGGGGGAAATCATATAGGTAGCTCCTGCTCTGCCTCCAGGTGTGTCCCTATGATTGACAGTTACAGAAATACAAAATTTGCATTTGCTAAATAGTCGTTTCATGGCAGAGATTAAGGAAACTTTAATTTAAGGGATGTATGGCTGCATTTAAGTCACTTCCAGCATCTCTTGCTTAGGATTCTACACCCTGCCCCCCAAAACAGTGATCTATGCTAAAACTAAAACCAAGGACAATAAAAAGAGCGTGTGTGGCCGTCACCTTTCCATGGCTGCGACCAAACTCCCAGGAAAGAACCACTGAGAGAAAGAAGAGTTTGCTTTGGCTCGTGGTTTCAGAGATCTCTGTTCACGGTCAACCGAGTCCACAGCTCAGGGCTGGAGTAAAAGCAGAATATCATGGCGGAAGGGAGGGCGGAGAAATCAGGGCGGGTGGCCAGACAAGAGGGGAAAGGGCCAGGGACAAGATGGGCCAAGACCCTTCCCCTGTGACCCGCCTCTTCCAACCACTCCCCAGTCCCTGGTCGTCCATCCCACGATCAGAAGAGGAATCCATGGCTGGACTAACCCCCTGATGAGGACAGAGCCCGAGTTACGACCTACAGATGCCACTTAGGAAACCAGTTCCATTGGGTACAGACTTTCTGACACATGAGTTTTGGGGACATTTGGCACCCAAACCAAAGTAGACAGGCAGATCAGGGTGTTGCAGCAATGGATAAACGTCAAGGAACCCGGAACGGAGGCATCACTCACATCGGCCGCGACGGACTTTCTGATGTTAATCGACAGAAAACCGAATGTTGACCAGTTTTGTGGCAGAAAATATATCAATGATAAGTGGTGAGGGAGTTGTTCATATTTTTTCAAAGCAAAGGAGCGTCCTCGGAGATCACGGAATGTTCTGGAACAGAGCAGGATGCGTTGTCTGTGGTTGTTTTGACCTCAGCAGCCTCAACGCTGAGACACACGCTTCTGCACCATTACAGGTCATGAGAAGATGGGTTTAGTTTAAACGTGAATTTTTTTGATCATCTATAAACAGAATTCCTTGTCTTGCGTCTCTACGTCTATATAAAAAAAAGAGGCTTTGGTGAATAGAGGACGATAAATACTCATTAGAAATCTCTTGCTCAAAACAAGGCTTGGTAGTGGACCATCCTATTCAGCCATCTCCTTGCATCTGAAATACTCATTTTGGAAGACGACCCACCGAATGGGGAGCTTCCTCTGGCTCTGAAATGCACACGTGCCCATCGGCTTGCGAGATTTAGGTTTGACGAGACCTTGAGATATTTAGGTTTTAAGTGGCATTTGTTAAATGAGCCCTCAAAGCTCTCCAAGTCAGAGAAGGAGGACGAAACCTTCACATTACCTAGACACCATCCTACGGCCGGAACGTGACGATTTTATATTTGATGATTTCCCGGTACATCTTTGTTGAAGAGCTAGAGAGGAAAGGAGAGACATGTTATCAACTGAATGCAGAGAGCAAAACAGAATCAGCACCGGGCACGGAGGCACACGCCTGAAATCCCAGCAGCTCAGGAGGCTGAGGCAGGAGGATGGCAAGGTGGAGTCCAGCCTTAGCAAAAGCGAGGTGGTAAGCAACTCAGTGAGACCCTGTCTCTAAATAAAATACAAAAAAAGGGCTGGGGATGTGGCTCAGTGATTAAGCACCCCTGAGTTCAAACCCCAGTACAAAAAAAACTAACAAGCAAAACCAGAGTGCGCTCCATGCCTCTGGAGGTCCATGAATGCACAGTGCTCTTCCCCTGCAAGACCAGTTAGGAAATCTTGCAGCTTCCGCCTGGATAGGAACCGGCCCTGGCAAGATCTTCCTTTGTTTGGGAGAGGCTGCCTCCTCGGAAAACTCTCCGGCTGCCTAGGAATTCCAGCTGCTGCTTTCTTTGTGATGCCTGGGAAATGCGAAGCTCCTCAACATAATTCAACCAAACGGATGGGAATCTGGCAGCCAGCGATCAGATTGGGCCTCGCCGTTTCCAGATTGAGACGGAGGGAGCGATTATCAAGAGCAAACGTCAGTGAGAAAGGAAGGTCAAGGTGCCATTGGGTGCCCCCCACCCCGATTTCAGTGGGTGCTCCTTTGCTCCTATAATAGAAAAAATGCGCACCATGAACACAGACACACAGAAATTTGCAGGACACCATTTAAACTCCAGGAGCAGCTCTCTGAGGATCAGGTGTTGATGGCAGGTTCGAATCCTACCTGCAATTCGTCATTTTCATAAAAACGGATTGGATATTGTGCTATTTTTGAAGACGTGAGAGGGAAGATATGTCCCCACCTGCACAGATAACACTTGCAAATAAAAAAAGAATTTCCAAACAATCAAAAAAAAAAAAATACAACAACTACATATTACAGACGTAAGTCACTTTACAGGGAGTATACTTATTGAAAAGTGAGTTTTAAGATGATTTTGTTGTTGGGAGAGTATCCCAAAATGTCCTGAACAAACCTAAGTGGTTTCCATAAGTTACTATACATGGTGGTTATACGATGGTACAGGCACAGCTGTGCATGTCGCTCACTGTTGACCAAATCTAGTACTTGACTGTATCAGGAAAAAAGAGAGATTATTTTAAAGGACTGGAAAGAAAACAATTTCTTATATTTTCCAAGACAGCCTGACAATTTGATGGCTCCATATCAGACATGAGAACCCAAGCCCACAGACAAAACTCAGGCCCGTTATAGAAACCCAGATGCTACATAACAAGGAAACAAACCACAGCAGGATAAACGGCCATCTCCTCCAGTCTTTTCAACACATAGAAAACACCAAAAACCAATATCAGTACTGTAAGAAAAAACAGAATGGTTCCAACAGAAAAGAAACACAACTCCGACTAAGACAATTGAGTCTATGAAACAATGTTGAAATATGAAAAAAAAAAAAAAAAAAAAGAGTTCATAGAAGAAATACAAGAGCCCAAAGACCAAATGATAAATGCTTAGTTACACTAGTCATCAAATAAAAATTAAACGGAGTTGGGAAAACTTGTTCTGGCTTTGATAAGTATGCGGGGGAATAGGTTCCCATTCTATTTTTAGCTTTAAAAATTCATTTAGTGAGCCGGGCGTAGTGGCTCATGCCTGTCATCCCAGCACTTTGGGAGGCTGAGGCAGGAGGATGGCGAGTTCAAAGCCAGCCTCAGCAACGGCGAGGCGCTAAGCAACTCAGTGAGACCCTGTCTCTACATAAAACACAAAATACGGCTGGGGATGTAGCTCAGTGGTCGAGGGCCCCTGAGTTCAATCTCTGATACAAAAAAAAAAAAAAAAGAATTCATTTAGTAAGAAAATTAGGACTACCTGGCACATTGATTTTATTATGTTATACATGACATTCTACAAAGTGTGTGTGTATGAGAGAAAGAAGGTCAGAACCATGCAAAATGGGTATATATGCATATATATGTACACACATGTATACATGCATATATTATGTGCCATATGTATTTATAATATATATATATATATATATATATATATCATACCTCATGCATACCTAATATCTCATATACATCCACACACCCATTTGCACCATTTTTCAATCTTTATACTGGACTTTTCTTAAATTTTTGGTATCTTTGGTCACATAGTATACTGGATCCTCCAGGGGAATGATTCTATATTTCCAGGTCTGTCAAATCATTCTATTCAAAACCATAGAAGAGCTCTAACTCCGGGACCACACTGCTAAGACGAGGAATGCAAACACAAGGTCCCTGTACCATGTCCCTGATATGTAGCTATTACCTCATGGGTTAAACGGGGCCGTTTGGGGGTACAGGTAAATATTCAGCACTCTGCTTATCTTAGAATATATTACCCATTTTCATGAATGGAAGAAGATCATAATTTCTCTGGCGACATCATAAATGACTGTGTTGGAGAGTTTGGTGAAGACGGAAAGCTTATTCATTTTCTAGAAAACATTCAATTAGCAGTGATCGACATCCACCTTTTCCAAAACTTGCTTCCCAGACTAGGTTGTGCACCGTATTTCCCTAACAACACGATTCCTTACCTTCATGGGTGTGTGAGTCCATGCACACACATTTTTAGTCACTTTCTTAGCTCAAATTATTATTAAAAGTAACCTAGAGAAACTCTTCCAGAGAGTATTCCATCTGGCATCACTTGGCTTCTGAATTATTTCATAGGCTAATTGTGTTTTGTGATGTAGACACCAGACGATTGGGGTACTTTATGAAAACAGCCAAGAAGACATCAATTTGCATATGGCGGCTCTCTGTTGAGCACAGGAAGTCCATGGTATCTTTCTGAGAACTGAAAAGAATTTCAGACTAAATATCAGAAATATCTGTACTTACTTAATTATTTTTTAAAAATTTTTGCTAAGAGTTGGTTTTTATCTTAAATCTCTGGTATAAAATGTGGGACATCAAATATGTGGCCCCAATTTAGCTACCATATGGTGTGATATCACACATTACTGACTAGTTTTGACCAGGAATTTCGCCTTCCCTAATATATATTTGTTTATAAAAGTGTTTGCTATACAGTCGACCTTCCATATCTACTGGTTTGACATTTGTGGATTCAACAAGCTACAGATAAAAATGCTTAGAAAAAATATTTAGAAACAAATGGCCTCTGTACTAAATTTGTACATTTGTTTTCTTCTCATTATTTTTTTTTATGGACACAATACCTTTATTTTATTTATCTTTTTGTGGTGCTGAGGATCGAACCCAGTGCCTCACACATATGAGGCAAGTGCCTTACCACTGAGCCACAACCCAGCCCTCTCATTATTTTTTAAACAATGCAATTCAATAACCATCTACATAGTGCTGTGGTTTGGATCTGAGGTGCATTTCAGTAAACTCACATGGGACACAAGGCAGGAATGTTCAAAGGCCAAATGATTAGTTTATGAGAGGCTTAACCTCATCACTGGATTAATCCACTTGGTGAGTTAATGATGAGACAGAAGTACTGTACTATGTGTTAACTGTAGGCTGGTGGGCTGTGCCTGGAGAGGGTAGGTCTCTGGGCGTGTACCTTTTGGGATTATTTCTTGCTCCTTTTACTCTCTCACTCTCTCTCCTTCCCAGTGCCATGTTCTGAGCTGCTCGCCATACCCATCCGCCATGATGTTCTGCCTCCCTTGATTCCAGAACTATAGAGTTGACCAACCATCGACTAAAGCTCTGAAACTGTAAATCAAAATATTCTTTCTGTCCTCTAAGTTGTCCTAGTTATTAGAAGCTGACTGACACACAAAGTATTTACATCTCAGGTGTTGTAAGTGTGTATAGACTAACCCAGGAGGAAATGGACAGTGGACAGATTGTCCTTCCCCTTTCTATTGGAAGGTAAAGGACAATATTACTAGAGTAAACTTGGACAGAAAGCACCCCAGTGTCACCTTTGTGGAATGCTCATTAAACACACGGTGCCTTGAGTGCATTGTGCTATGGCGGGTCCAAAGCAAGTCATGCTCCCCACAAGGTAGAGTGGTAGGAGCCGTGCTCACCCTCTCCTGGAGCAAGATTTCCAGTTTCTTATGGAATTGCACCGGTCCTTGGTCATGGCAACTTCATAGGGAGTGACAATTACTTGTGCATGTATCTATCTCCAGCCATCCTCTGAAGGAGACCGTCAAGGTGAATAGTTAGAAGACAAGCACCATTGCCAGCCTTGAACTTGAACTTTCTATAAGATCACCATTTCCAAAGGGGCCAGGAGCTCACCCACATTTTCATTCAGGGACCTGAAATAGAGCTGTGTGTTGCAGGCGAAGCCAAGCTGCAGAAGAGATGAAGACATGACGTCCGCCACCTTGCTTGAGCAGGTCCACGTATCCTTCCCTTCCACCGCATTATATAGAGATGACTTTCTTCCGTGCGACTTCCCACGTTCTAACCAGAGCAGAACAACCTAAGCAGAAGTCTGGAGGGAGACACGGCTGGATCAGCATATGCTAGTGGACAACCATCTCTGTATGTCTGAGAGAGCTGGCAGGATGTCCACAGAGCTGTGGTTCCGTGGCAGGCAAGCAGGGAAGGATTTACTAGGTACCGAGGAGAATGATCTAATGTCCCCCATGGTGTGTCTTTTATTATAGCTCCGTGCATCAGACTGTTATGGATCAGTGGCACACTCTTTGGAAAATAATTACTTTGTGCCTTTGGGCATGGCAATTAATTTCTTCGTCGTGGAATCTGTTGCATTCTGGATTTCAAATTGCATTGTGCTATCTAACGGGGAACGCGTTTGCCTCCCGATCTGAATTGATCTGCAGGGAGCTGGGGAGAGCCAAGCTAAGGATGGTCGGAACTCGTCGCGGGATTAGGAAATTTCTCAACCATGGGGGGAGGTCACTCGAAAACAAAGGCTGCTGTGGAAACGCTCGTCAACATCAAGAGCTCACATTCATTTCTTTTGGATCAATTAACACGTTGCCCCCACAGACTGATTTCAGACATGAGGACACGGGGCTGATTTATGTTGTGGCTCTGCATTTCAGAGGTGAAATTCTGCAGTGGCCAAATCGCCTTCTAAGAAGAAATTGGCAAATAGATCAAGTGAAGTGAAACAGGATATATTTTCTGGGGGATAAAAAAGGCTGAGAAACATGGTATATTATCCCAACACAGCCATCTGTGTGACATTGCCTGAGGATTTGGGTAAGGAAAGAGACATAACGTAATGGACATTATTTCCGTTAGATATTTAGATGAATAAATAGATAATATGTATGAAGATGCATAGATAGATACATAGACAGATGCACAGATGGATGGATGGATGGATAGATAGATAGAAAGAATGATGGATGGATGGATGGATGGATGGATGGATGGATGGATAGATAGATAGATAGATAGATAGATAGATAGATAGATAGATAGAAAGAATGATGGATGCATGGATGGATAGATAGAATGATGGATGGATGGATGGATAGATAGATAGACAGATAGATAGAATGATGGATGGATGCATGGATGGATAAATAGATAGATAGATAGATAGATAGATAGATAGATAGATAGATAGATAGATAGATAAATAGATAGATAGTATAAATGGGTGTATGGATGGATAAATGGTTGGATGATTGGATGGATGGATGGAGGGTAGACAGATGGATAAAGAGATAGTATAAGTGGATGGATGATAGATATAGATAGATAGATAGATAGATAGATAGATAGATAGATAGATAGATAGATACAAAAGTAGACAGTAAAAATGGATGGATGGATAGATGGATGGATGGATGGATGGGTGGATGGATGGGTGGATGGATGGATGGACAGACGGATAAATGGATGGATGGATGGATGGATGGATGGATGGATGGATGGTAGGTAGATAGACAGCATAAATGAGTGGATATATGGATGGATGGTAGGTAGGTAGATATAAAGGTAGACAGTATAAATGGATGGATGGATGGATGGATGGATGGATGGATGGATGGATGGATGGTAGATAGATAAAATTAATGGATAGATGCAAGTCATACATAGATTCAAAGAAAGTGTAAATGAATGGAAGATGATAGATAGATAGAGACACATATACAGTGTATCCTCCATATCTTTGAGATCTACATATACGTATCCAACCAACCAAGGATTAAAACTACTGCATCCCCACATCGCGCCTGTCCTAAACATGTACGGACATTTTCATCGTGGTTATTTCTTCACTAATGCCATATAACAGTGATTTACAAGGCATTCGCCCTGTACTAGGTGTTGTAAGTCTTCTAGAGATGGTTGAAGGGAACCCCCAGATGGCTGTGTGTCCTGGGAAAACACTGTTCCATGCTCTACAAGAGACTTTAGCATCTTCATATTTTTTTTTTAAATCTGTGTAGGGTTTTGGTATAAATCTCCCTTGCCTACAAAGGGGTGAAGGTGTATATTCTTTGATGTGTGTTTATGTCTCTCTATCGGAGTTTATAATACCTACTCTTTTCTGTCCATCAATTCTAATTGCCTTGGGTTTCACATGTTCACCTAATTTCCTCATCATGTGTCGGAGTTCATGGCGTGACTTGAAATCGGGTCGTGTTCATGACCATCCCTTGGAGATGCAGGAACCCTGGTGACCTCAAATGCTGGTGAAATCTCTCTCAAACCAATGAGAAAACCTAAAGCACCTAGAAAAGCAAGTAAAAAAATGGTCTGCTCCCTGTACTTCCCCAGAGGTACCCACTGTCTAAATATTGTATATATCTCCCTGTTTGTGTATCATGAAACACAAGCGCACACACGTACACACGTAGGTTTGATAGAACTGAGAAGATACGGTAAATACACTCTGCACCTTAATATGCCTTATCTTGCCAAGTTTTTCTGGACTTTTCTTCCTATCTCTGGCACTGGGGATTGAACCCAGGAGTGCTCTACCACCGAACCACTTCCCCAGCCCTTTTTATTATTATTTTTTTTTAATTTTGAGACAGTTGCTTACAGCCTCACTAAGTTGCAGAGGCTGGCCTTGAACTTGCAATCCTCTTACCTCAGCCTCCCGAGACACTGGTATTACAGACCTGAGCCACTTCGCCCAACTTCCTACTGTATTTCACGGGTAAATCGGTTTACTTTTTTAGGTGCAGTAGGTTCAAGAGTGTCTTTCAATCATTGCTGCTTTTTCTGCTCAGTGGTGGATTTTTTTGAAACCTCCCCTTGAATCTATTATCTGTGTACTCAGCTACCTACGATCATGTACGTACCTACCTACCTTTCTATTATGTAGAAATCTGTGTCCACTTATTATATCTCTGTCTGTATCTGTGCATATATTATCTGTCATCTATGCATCCAACAATTATCTGTCATCTGTAGATCTATGTATCCAAAGTCTCCATCACCTATCCACTTATCTGTCTCTCTATTATCTCTACCTAATCACTTAAGCAGTTATTTCTGAAAATCATCAATGCTATGTATTTTATAATCATATATGCATATGAGGTCATAAATTATGATTCATCCTACTATCCTTCCTACCCAAGACCCTCCTCTCCCTTCACTCTCCTTTGCCTAATCCAAAGGACCTCTATTCTTCCCTAGCACACCCCTCTTGTCGAGAATTAGCATCTGCATATCAGAGAAAACATTCTGCCATTGTAGTTTTTGGGATTGGCTTATTTCATTTAGCATGATAGTCTCCAGCTCCTTCCATTTACCTGCAAACGCCATAGCTTCATTCTTCTTCCTGGCTGAGTAATATTCCACTGCATATATGTACCATATTTTCTTTATCAATCATTCTATTGAAGGGCATCTAGGTGGGTTCCACAGTTTAGCTACTGTGAATTAAGCTGCCATAAACGTTGAAGTGGCTGCGTCACTATAGTCTGCTGTTTTTAAGTCCTTTGGGTATAGACCAAGGAGTGGGATGGCTGGGTCAAATGGTGGTTCCATTCTGAATTTTTCTGAGGAGGTTTCTCTAGCAGGCACTCACTGGATCATTGAGTACCATCCCCTGGACATTCTGATGGACGGTCACAAGGTCCTATGGGTCAGATTGTAGGAGAAAGAAAAGAATGGAATCCCTGAATTGATTTTCAAAGTGGGCCAGTCTGTCAATGTCAACTTTGGGTCCATAGCCACGATGCTGAAGGTCATTCAGGTGTGGAGCCCCATGCTTCCAAAATCAAGTCCACGAGCCACAGCCTCCCAAGTGCATCAAGCCTAACCACCCCCTACAATGCCATTGTGGACATTTGCAAGCTGATATCTCAGTTCCCAAATAAAAGACAGCACCTGAGTCCTGGCTTCCAAGACTCTAGACCCTATAAGCTCAGCTCCGTATCACCTTGCAAACCAGGTGTCCAGACTTTATTTTCACTCTGTGGCACGGTCTTCCTTTAAAGTGAATTATTTATAGCAATTTCTAAAAACAAAAAACACAAAAAAACCGCTTTGACTGGCCATCGCAGCCGGTGACAGTGTGTGTTTGCATGACTTCTTGCTTGGTGTTCCTGTAAGCATATGTATATTTTTGTCTCTGTGACCCGAAGTTATGCACATGCATACATGGAGCGGCTCAGAAGTAGACGTTGGTTTTTCGCGCTGAATATACCCGCAGGACATTAGTTCCCCTTGCCGTGAGCTCATGGAGAGTCACATGTCATTTTGTTTCTTCACAGTTTTATACAGACTTCGCTTTCAAGGTCGCACTTGGGTTATTCTCTTTGGCAGGCTGCCGTACGCTCACGTTGCATTTCCTGCCAAGCCAGGTCCAAAGTCTTGGAGGAGACGATCCTGCTGAGCAGAAGGGGTAAAAAAAAAAAAGAAAGAAAGAAATAAAGATTGAGCACATGGGTTTGTGTTTGGAGCCGGGAAGCCCTTAGGGAGCCTTTGTGTCTGCGTCCCAGTTTGCAGACGGCTCCTCCCGGCGCCCAGTGGCCGGGCCTGACGCTTTGCAGAGAGGATCTGCTCCCACAGAAAGAGCTGGGCGCCTGCAGCATGCACTGGGTCCCAGCGGTCACTCACAGAGGCCTCTTCATCCTGCGGGGCTGAGGGCCGTCCCCGGGACAGCACTGCAAGCCAGTTTCCCGTGTGCCTCGCGGACCAGGACTGGACGCCTAAGGAAGAATGTGGCTTCCAGGTTTTCCACAACCCACCTCAAATCAGCCGCTGCAAGCCACGCACAGCACTGGGGTGATGCCAGAGGAGAGTCCCCTTCTTTTCCAGTTTATTCGTTCTTTGATCTCAGCTGTCCTGGAGACGTGCTAAGGGCCTCGCTTTTCCTCTTCCACATCCAGGGGTCCTGCATGTGCTATCGCTCAGGTGGGCGTCTATGTTTCTATCTGTCTCTTTCCAGGAAGTGCATTTTTAGTGATTGCTATGCCTTGTGGAAAACATAACAAATATAGAAAAATGTATTTCTATTTTTATTTTTGCGAGGAGCACGCCTGTCATCTCAGAGGCTCAGGAGGCTGAGGCAGGAGGATCACTAGGTGGAGGCCAGCCTCAGCAAAAGTAAGGCGCTAAGCAACTCAGTGAGACCCTGTCTCTACACAAAACACAAAATAGGGCTGGGGAGGTGGCTCAGTGGTCGAGGACCCTTGAGTTCAATCCCCGGTACCTCCTTTAAAATATTTAATAAGAAACGGACTCAGTACTTCTGTGTAATAGTGGAGTTAATGGTGACATGTTCTCACACGTACATAAAATGATTCGCTCGACTTCACACCCTGTATTGCCACGGTCTCTCCTTTCCGCCCTCGCCCTGCTCCTTTCTATTCTACCAGTCTCCCTTTTATTTTATGTATTCCACCCCCTGTTTCTGTCCCTCTGTTCCCTCCAGGTTCCACATCTGAGAGACTCCATTTCACCCACTGGCATTTAGACCCCCGTCTGCTTTTGTTTAGCATGAAGTCTGGTCCAATCTGTTTTCCTCCAACGGACATAATTCTTTTTTGTGGCTCAGTGAAGTCCCACCGTGCACATACACCACCGGGAAAATTTATTTATTGAACTCAGGGGCCCTTGACCACTGAGCCACATCCCCAGCCCTATTTTGTGTTTTATGTAGACACAGGGTCTCACTGAGTTGCTTAGCGCCTCGCCGTTGCTGAGGCTGCCTTTGAACTTGCGATCCTCCTTCCTCAGCCTCCCACAGTGCTGGGATGACAGGCGTGCGCCACCGCACCGGGCTTTCTCCAGTTCTTGCTATGAGGACCGGTCATTTAAATAGACTCAATTCCCAGGGAATTGGATTTAGGTGGAAAATAAAAGCCGTCGGGTGGGACAAGAGATTCACAGTCCAGACTGATTTCCGGATGGACGCCTTTCAGTCCACACAACCGTTCGGTGTTTCGTCCCATTTCACAGAATCGTGGGGTTTGCCCAGCAACCCCCAAATTCAGTTCCGTATTTGCTGCAGAGCTGAGAACTGGAACCCGCAGACTATGCCCCAGGTCTTACGTCAAAAATGCAACAGAATACAAGAAAACTAGAGAAGAAAACAGAGAAGAAGAATGCTTCATCCTGCCTCCAGGGCGCTGAGCACCACACTGTGGCCAGGGTTTCTCCAAAAGTGTCAAAGCTTGATGTTTCACAACCTGGCCCCTTGAGCTCCTTAAAGGACCCTGAACATAACTGCAATGCAACTATGATAAAATAACCATCATTCTTCCTATTATCCTTCTCAGCACAGCTGTTCAGGCAGATTTTTCTGCACCTCTTTCCGAGGTTCCATCTGCTGATCAGCCAGTGGGGACCCCCTGAGGTCATGCATTTCCCCAGGGTCGGCATGTAGACGTCTGTGGCGGGTTCCATTCCAGCACTGACCCTCCCGAGCTGTGTGGCTGCAGGTGACATATTTAACTGCTCTAAAGTTTCATGCCTTTGCCGGCTTTGGGTTGCTATGAGAAAATACCAGAGACCGTGCCAGTTATGAAGAAAAAAACTATTTCAAGGTCTTATCAACTCTTCAAGGCCCCGCCGGCTAATTCTATCACAATGGCGACTGCATTTCCACATGATTTTGGAGGGGACATTGAGACCCTCGCCCTCAGCAGGATAGCCTAACACAGCTCCCTGTGACATGCAACTAACACCACTTGGTTAGCTCAAGGGCCACAGAGCACGTGGTGTGCAGAACAGAAATGGGCACCTCGGGGTTGCAGGGTTTGGAAGCCCAAGGTCTGGGTGCACAGGGCTTGGTTTTTCTCCCAGGGCTGTAGGTGTGGCCCTTCCCAGATTCTGTTCACTTGGCGTGTTCTGTATGCCCAGAAATGCCCACCTTTCTCTTCCTCTTAGGACACCAGTCCTCCAGCATTGGGACCCGACGCCAACAGCCTCATTTAATCTTCACGACGTCCTTAAAGTCCTCATCTCCAAGGACAGGAGCATTGAATGTGGGGATCCCCATGCACACATCTTCAGGAGACTCAATTCAGTCCGTATCACTGATGCAGCCTGACAAGATAGAAGAACAGCCACACATGATAACCTCCACTCTAAAGGAATTGCAGGTCATTTTTATTTCCCTTCCGTGATGCTTAAGAGAGCTATGAAAAATTTTAAAAATTTTAATTTTGCCAGGGTGGTGGCAAACGCCTGTAGTACCAGCAGCTCAGGAGGCTGAGGCAGGAGGATCACAAGTTCAAGGGCAGTGTCTGCAAAAATGAGGCCCTAAGCAACTCAGGGAGACCCTGTCTCTAAATAAAATACAAAATAGGGCTGGGGAGGTGGCTCAGTGGTCAAGCGTCCCGAGTTTAATCCATGATACCAAAAAAAAGATTAAAAAAAATGAGTTTCAACATGACCCAGCATTGCACATTTGCTTAACAATTAAACACGGCCTGAGAGAACATAAAGCCACAGAACACATTCAAGTCATGCAACAAGAAAAGTTACACTGCAACTTAACTTAGCAATAGAAAGAAAGGGCAAGCCCCAACACAACATAAGGATACAATGTAACACATAAATGTAACATGACATGAAAACATGATACAATATAACAGCACAATACAGCCTATGCGACAAAATTCATCCCTGCAACACAATGTACTTGCAAAAGAGAAAATGTCAACATGCTGGAACTCCAGACACAGAGCAAAGCATACCACAACGGTGGTGAGCACTGCATTGAAGAATCTGTCCAAGTGCCTTTGAATTTATCCAAGGTTCATTTCATATGAGAAGTTGTCAGTCTTTGACCTCCAACCTCATTTTGCTGAAAACCAAGGTAGTAGCTCTGCAGTTCAAAGCATGCTCCTCCCTCTCGATACAACCTTCTGCTTCTCACATTTTACCTTTTGTTCTGGTGACCTTTTTGTGTTGCTGTGACCAAAAGACCTGAAAAGAACCATTTTAGAAGGGGAGAAGTTGATTTGGAGGCTCCTGGTTTCAGAGGCTCAGTCCATGGCTGGCCGACTCCATGGCTCTGGCCCAAGGTGAAGCAGAACAAAACGGCGGAAGGGCCTGGAGGAGGAGAGCAGCTCAGGACGTGGCACCAGGAAGCAGAGAGAGCTCTGCTCACCAGGGACAGGATAGAGTCCCCAAAGACACAGCCCAGTGACCTCCTCCTCCAGCCACACCCCACCTGCCTGCAGTCACCACCCAGTTAATTCATTCCAGTGGATTAATCCACTATTAGTTTACACTGTGTAATCCAATTATTTCACCTCTGAACTTTGGTGTATTGTCTTACCCAGGAGCTTTTGGGGGACACCTCCTATCCAAACCACAGCTCCCTATTTACTGTGACAATTTCTCAGTCACAGGCCACGAGGTGTCTCTACTCCAGGTTGGTCCCCCGCCCTCCCTTTCTGTGATTCATTCATGCAATTTCCCGCTATCACATCAGCTTTCCCTATAATTGCCTGTCCAGCTCTATTTACAAGATAAACTTGCACAAACGCTTGTTGTCTTGCTGACGGCTGAAATTCAGGGCCGGGAGCTAGATGTTCATTAAACCTGTGTTGATTGAAGGAACTACTTTTGTTTTTTTTTTTCTTCCTTCCGTGTTTCTGCTGAGCTGTGATTCACAAAGCACGTCAGAATAATCTCCACTTTAGAGAAAGAAGACACATTGAGTGACTTTTTTCTTTTTATTTTCACCTGTAGGGTTAAGAGAGCTAGGAGAAATGCAAATTAATTTACAAATTCAAAGCGAGCCGCAGTGGTCTGCACCTGGAGGCCCTGCTACTAGGGAGGCTGAGGCAGGAGGATCCCCAGAGCCTCGGAGTCTGAGACCAGCTTGGACAGCACAGTGAGTGCCTGCGTCAATCAAAACAAAACAAAGCCAAGCAGAGCAACATCCGCAGGAAAAGGGATTCACTCAATCAGGGGAGCAAAACTCCAAGCACGTCATTCCATGTCACCTGAAGCATCTGAGGGCTGACGTGGTCGGGAGATGAACAGAGTCAAGGATATAGTCAAATTATGGATTTAAATAAATCCTGCTATCTGAATTTAAATTAAGAACATCTGCAAACGACGTCCGTGTATCTGATTCTCATTATAAACTTCAACCAAAAGCAGTTTAATCCACTCAAGTGGATTAATCCATTTGATGGAAGGGCATGGAGGAGCAAAGCAGCCCCCGACTTTAGAAAAGTCAGAAAGGTCCATAATGAGGAAGATGAAGTCCTTTTGATTCATTATCACAAGGGAAAGAGAAAAATTTTCTTACCAAAAGAAAATAAATAGATGGAGAAGTCACCTCTAATCTTCCCTCAAAAGCTTTTTTCCCTTGGGATTTGAGTTGGATTTCGTAACACCTTGTATCACAAAATGCTCAAAAGAAAACTCTCTAGACATTCATGAGCGTGTACAGTAACTCAGTGACGGGGTCTTCGTCATCCTCGGGTCCTTTAAGTTAATAATGAAGGAGTTATTTACAAATAGAAATAAATGTTGCATTGTTTTTTCAATATTTTTTAATGTTACTGGACATTCCTTTCTTTTGGGGGAGTACCGAGGATCGAACTCAGGGACACTCGACCACGGAGCCACCTCCCCAGCCCTATTTTGTATTTCGTTTAGAGACAAAGTCTCCCTGAGTTGCTTAGGGCCTCGCTTCTGCTGAGGCTGGCTTTGAACTGGCGAGCCTCCTGCCTTAGCCTCCAGAGCGGCTGGGATGACAGGCGTGCGCCTCTTTAATAGATAATAAGAATCGTGCGTAACTACAGGTGAGGAGAAAATGCATGTGGCTCCCGCCTGCTCTGGTCCATGGTTGCAAAGTGTCCCTGTTCATTTGAGAGGAAGGCTCAGCCTGATGAGCCTCCCCGAGAATCTGCCTTCCTGAACTGAACCAGAAAATCATCTCCCACAGAGACGAGAAATGGCCCAGGGAAGCCACTCGAAGGCCTAATAACGTAAAGGGCGCTTGTCACACGCAACGCAAATTGCACAAAACATCAAATAGGTAGCTGTCAAAACCTGTCCCTTCCCCGCGGTGGCATGATGACAGCTGGTGAGATATTTTTGGTGCTTTTGGACAAGAAGGAATCATTACCTCTGACTGGGTTTTGCACAAGACTTTTATTTTCCTTTTTATTTATTTATTTTGTGTCCGTGCAACTGATTCTTCACACAAATGTGCACAAAAGAAAATCCAGATTATGCTGGGGGGTGAGGGGACGCTCCGAGTCTGATGTTCAATTGCATCTATTTTTTTTTTTTTTCTGTCTTGCTCTGAAGTCTCCGCACTATGTGAAAACCAGGGCAGATCGTCCACCAGGTAAGAGGACTGACGTAAAACGTTTCCTCTTTTAATTTAATGGAAATGCACCAAAGACGCGGGGTTGCTGGGGCTGCTTCCCGGCTCCCAGGTGGCGCCTGCTCCTGGTCCTCCCAGGTGGAAGGGCAGGGGGCTCTCTGGGTCTCTGATCAGGACCCTCGTCCCCTTCCTGGGCTGCCCCTCAGGACCTCAGCCCCTCCCAGAGCCCCACCTGCAGCACCAGCACCCGGGTGAGGATCCCACATGGGACTCGGGGACACACACACTCAGGTCACTGCACTGGTCAGAGGGCTGGTGCGTCACTGTATCCGTCTTCCTGGGCTGCTGTGACAGACCCCAGCCCGGGGGCTTAGAGACCCCAGACCTGCTGCCCCCAGCTCTGCAGGCAGCCCAGGTCCAGGCAGGGCACATGCAGCTCTGCTGGGGCTGCTTCCTGGCTCCCAGGTGGCGCCTGCTCCTGGTCCTCCCAGGTGGAAGGGCAGGGGGCTCTCTGGGTCCCTTTAACAAGGACCTTCCTTCTTGGTGCCTTCTTGGGACGTCAGTCTTTGCAGGAAACTCTGCCACGACCATCAGTCATCACTAAAGGATGTAATCATTCTCTTTCTTTCCTTCAAAAAGCCACTAGCATCTGACATTAAATGACCAAGTATTTATTTGGTCAATTGATTATCAGGTAAGTCATCATTGATTTCAGCAATGAAATATGCATGTTTTCCAAAGCGAATAATATGTCTTGCTTCAGTCTCTGAAAAGCACATTGCAGAAAGCGGACTCTTGAGTCCCGATTGAAAAAATAAAATGCCCACGTTTGATTTTTAAAAAATTGCCCTTCTTCTATGAAGGTATTCATATCCTCCGAGGCTGAAATACTTTTTAAATTAAATAATATATAAAATACATGTAATAAAGTAATTACAGAAACATTTTAATGTGGTAATTAAAATATTATTTGCTACAAAGCTTAGAACAGTTTTTCTTTTTAATCCTAATACACAGGTTTTGAACCTAGGCATCTATTATAGCTTCAAATGAGCTTCCAGAGGGAATTTGGGTAGGAATATCATTACTGTTTTTTTGATAATGACTATTATTTTAAATGCCCAGGTGCGTGGTGCACAGCGTGATAATTTGAATTGGGTCAAATTCAAATTCAAATTATTTGAATAATTTGAACTGGGTCATCATCACATCAGAGTAGCTGATTGGTGGGGTTTAATTCGCAGACTTTGCAGACACGTGTAGACACATCCGGTTAAGCACCAACAGTGTTTGCATTTATTGCACAAAGATGGAAAATTGAAAAGAATATTTTGTACAGCAAAATAAAAGTATAAAGCATTGTCGCAACATCACCTGGGGACTACCACTGCCCATCGATTATCAAAGGACTTGCCATAACTTTTTTTTACGTAGCTGCTGACTCCGTCTGTACAAAATTCTGTGCTGACAAGACCAACAACCAGGCTGGGAACGTCACTACCTTTGAAAAGGTCTTTGCATCTGCGTCAAAAGTGATCCGAGCTTTTTATTTATTTTTTTGGTACCGGGGATGGAACTCAGGGGCCCTCGACCACTGAGCCACACCCCCAGCCCTATTTTGTGTTTTATGTAGACAGGGTCTCACTGAGTTGCTTAGGGCCTCGCCATTGCTGAGGCTGGCTTTGAACTCGCGATCCTCCTGCCTCAGCCTCCCTAAGTGCTGGGATGACAGGTGCGTACCACCGCGCCCGGCTGCTGATATTCTTGATAACTGCCATTCTAACTGGAGCAAGATTGAGCAGTAATAAAGACTTCAATGAACACTAAACCCACTTTCCATTTTTTTGATAAATCTTCAAATATATTTACTGTATAATTTCAATTATGTATTTTACCAAGTGATGTCAGGTGACAGATCTGGTGGTTTTTTACACTTAAATATTTCAGCATCCTTTCCAGGCAATGGGGGATCTCAACTACAGATTTCTACTTTTCATTTTCTTTTTCTTCCTGTTCCCCTCCTCTTCCTCTTTTTTTTTGTACCAGGGATTGAACCCAGGGGTGCTTAACCACTGAGCCACATCCCCAGCCCTTTGGTACATTTTTGCTCAGAGACGATATTTTTCTGAGTTGCTTAGGGTCTTGCTAAATAGCTGAGGCTGGCCTCCAACTCAAGATCCTTCTACCTCAGCCTCCTGAGCTGCTGGCATTCCAGGCATGCACCACTCTGCCTGGCTCAATTCTACTTTTATTCTTTAAAAGTATATAATTAATAATAGTTTCCTCGCATCTAAATCCCAGGTAAATTTCATCCATTGCTTGTAATCTGTGATTGATTCAACTCAAAACTGAATCAAAGACCAGCCATGAATCTGATTTAAAAAAAAAAAAAAAAGATGCTGATGAATGTCATTTATTGTAACATATTTTGTAGGACATTTTGTAGTGTATTTTCAATTTCGGTGTCATTATTAATAAAGTGTGATGTGTCCGTAAGAGCACAAAATCCTGAATAATTATGAAAATCAGAATCTGGTGAGTTGCTCCAAGACTCATGCATCTCCCAAATCACAGCAAAAGCCGTAATATTTTCAAATGTTCCTTTGTTTCAGGCAGATCTGCACCTTGTGCTACTATGTTTCATTTTAAACAATTTTTTTTTTTTTTTTTGCTTTCCTTAAATAATCTCTCGTTAAAGCTTGTCTTCCAGCCCTCCAGCCCTTGATGTGAGTACTCACAGGCTTGGCTCCTGTTGTGAGACGGTCTGCTCCCAGTGCTACCATGTGACCTTCACGGGCAGCTGGTCCCTCCGTCATCTAGGTTCATACCTGTAGCGGAAGCTGGAGAAAAAAAATTCCCACAGGGGCATAGGAAGAATTTTGCAGACTTTCTTTACCTGCCTGTTCCTTCTCCTATTTATATGATCACTTTCTCCACACCTTCTTTCAAGGGTTTGTTGATGAACCCCTTAATCTTGGAGACAGAAAGTCCCTAAGATACCTTGGATTCCAATCCCATGCCATGTGTCAGCTCTCAGATAGAAAACTATTCCCTGGGACTCGATCAACAGAACCAGGGCAAGGAAGCCTCCACCTTCCTCCCGATGTTTGCCTTTTACTGGTCTGAATTTTCCGTACACAGGGGCTGAAGTTCCCTTTGCCTGGCAGCGTAGGGTGCTGAGAATGAGCGCAGTCTCACCCATGGGAATTCAAGACCAAGTGGTTGAGGTGCCCAGCAACTGAGGAGGCTAAGGCAGGAGGATTGCAAATTGGAGGCCAGCATCAATTTAAAAAAATACATAAAAACAGCAACGTTGCAATGAATCCATGCAGTTGTTCTTCAATATTGAGTTCAAGTCATTCTAAGAGCAATTGTGGAAATGCTCGAGCGTGTGAGCATGGAGACGTGCTTTTCAAATGAAGAAATGATTAAATTTCTCTTTAATAAGAGACCATGGGCCCTTGGTTTCGGCGGGCTGTGCAGCCGCAGACTCCGCCAGCCACGAAAAAGATATTTGGGACATGAATTGGTTCTGTACTGAACAGAGACAGAGGCTGGCTTTTTTGTCGTTGTCCCCAAACTGATACCCTGTCACCATGATTGACAGCCTTCATACCGACGAGGTCTGATAAGTGCTGTAGAGATGGATAAAGCAGATGGTGTTGAGATTTGAGGGGATTTTGCTTTCGTAAAATATTTACCAGCCTTTTCTTCAGAGGTCTTACTGAAATTGCGTGGATGTATATGTATATATTCTCCTGATTCAAATAAAGATATTTCCGTTGACGGTAAATTGATTTTTCTTCTTCCTCTAGATTGCTGGATTGCACTTTGTAATTTATATGAAGGAGCACTTGGATACAAAGTTTCCTAAAAGCAATGTTCTTTGGAGATTTGATTAAATTGGAACAAAAACAGGGAGAGAGGTTCTCAAGAAAAATTTAAATGTGCACTTCTGGGAGTTGTGAGGCAAATTTGCTTTTGGCTAATTCTTGAAATTACATAGGTACAGCGTTCTGGGGGTGGAGACGGAGGTCCTGCTCATATTCTTCTCGTTTTGGTCCTCTTTTTTTTTAAAAAAATAAATTCTTATTTTAAAATATATCAGAAAATATGCCAATATTGCATGATGTCATTATACCAGTGTCACAAATGAAACATTTGTAAATAAATAAGTTAAGGTAAAACTCTACTGCAAAACTACTGGGTAATAAAAGACCAGCAAAAGCAACTAAAGCAGCATAAATTAGATTTAAATCTCTTATTTAAAAGAAACGGTATACACAGGTGAGAAAAAAAAACAACTTTTTTTTCTTTAATAAAAGGATTATTTCCTTATAACTCTAAAATAGTAGTTTTAACCAACAACTCACCAATATAAGCAAAACCAAGGTAAACTGATTCTTCTAGAAAATGCCAAGACAAAAGAAAACCAGAGGAAACCTGAAGGATTCTCCAAGCGCTTCTGGTTTTTTTCTCTTCTAAAGGACATTTTAATGCAAGACGTACTCAACATCCAGAGACGAAGTGACTGTTGACTCCACAGCCAGAAGTCCAAGGAGAATCTCTTTTTAATGCTGAAATCAGCTTCTTGGAGTTTTCAGTGTCCTGGAAAGAAAGTGCAAGCCTTTCCCAGACATGCTTCCTGTGTATTAAAATATATCAAATTGCATATTAAAATATAGAATGCAGGAATTCCTTTCAGATCAGGGTGGTCAGTCAGATAATCATTTTGGTAGGTTTGGGGGTTTAGTTCAGTGGTAGATCATATATTTAGCATGTGCAGAACAATTCCCAGAAAGGTAAATAATAATAATAATAAAATTAAATTTCACAGCTATGAGAAATACCCATTTTTTAGGCATCTCTATATATTTATAAGGCATCTATATATATTTATAATATTTTTAGGCATTTATATATAATCTGGGCAAAACTTGGAAGTTCTTGCTGCCTGCTTTAAGACTATGGTTCAGACTTAACAAAAAAAATCCAACAAACAAATAACCCAATCAATAATGGGGAAGGGAAATGAACAGACACTTCACAGAAGAAAAATATGAATGGTCAATAAATATATGTAAAAATGTCCACCGTCTCTAGCTATTAGAAAAATGCAAATCAAAACTACTCTGAGATTCCATCTCACTCCAGTCAGAATGGCAATTATCAAGAATGCACATAATGATAAATGCTGGCGAGGATGTGGGGAAAAGGCACACTCCTACATTGCTGGTGGGACTGTAATTTGGTGCAACCACTCTGGAAAGCAGGACGGAGATTCCTCAGAAAACTTGGAATGGAACCTCCATTTGACCCAGTTATCCCACTCCTTGGTCTACACCCAAAGGACTTAAAAACAGCACACTACAGTGACACAGCCACTTCAATGTTTATAACAGCTCAATTCACAATAGCTAAGCTATGCAACCAGCCTAGGTGCCCTTCAATAGATGAATGGATAAAGAAACTGTGGTATGTATACACAATGGAATATTACTCAGCCATGAAGAAGAATGCAATTATGGCATTTGCTGGTAAATGGATGGACTTGGAGACTATCATGCTAAATGAAATAAGCCAACCCCCAAAAGCAAAGACTGAATGTTCTCTATGACATGTGGATGATGACACACAATGAGCGAGGGGGTGAAGTTAAGAGTAGAAGTTCACGGGATGAGACAAAAGGGGATGAAGGGAAGGGAGGGGGATGGGAATAGGAAAGACAGTGGAAGGAACTGGACATCACTCTCCTGTGTTCATATGTGAGCACACAACCAGTGAAACTCCACATCCTGTACAACCCCAAGAACGGGAAGCTGCACTGCATGTATGGACGGTATGTCAAAACATGTCCTGCACAGCTAAAAAAAAACCAAATTTTAAAAAGTGAAGAAAAGAATATCTTTTGGATTTATATGTGATGAGACTTTCTTTCTTTTTCTTTCTTTCTTTTTCTTTCTTTCTTTCTTTCTTTCTTTCTTTCTTTCTTTCTTTATCATGTGTTCTAATTAGTCACACACGACAGCAGAAGGCATTTCAAGTCATTGATATTTTTAAATTATATGAGTCAAATCCCAGTACTCTATGATTTATCTTTTTTTTTTTCTGGTACCAGGGATTGAACTCAGGGGCACTCGACCACTGAGCCCCATCCTCAGCCCTATTTTGTGTTTTATGTAGAGACAGGGTCTCACTGAGTTGCTTAACACCTTGCCATTGCTGAGGCTGGCTTTGAACTCGTGATCCTCCTGCCTCAGCCTCCCGAGTGGCTAGAATCATTCATTTTCTTGTTCACGTAATATGCCTTGTAAGGGCTAGTTGGACATTATAGCTGCACAGAACTTTAGTTAGCAAAGCAATGAATCAAATAGTACTTTGAAAAAATCATAATTAAATTAGCAAAGTCATGAAGTTGCTAGTACATAAAAAAAAAGTTGGGTAAAGTACAAATTTTGAAACATCTGTCTTAAATGAGTTGTGAAACTAGCCGAGCGCAGTGACGTATGCCTGTCTTCCCAGCACTTTGGGAGGCTGAGGCAGGAGGATCACGAGTTCAAAGCCAGCCTCAGCAATGGCGAGGCGCTAAGCAACTCAGTGAGACCCTGTCTCTACATAAAACACAAAATAGGGCTGGGGATGTGGCTCAGTGGTCGAGGGCCCCTGAGTTCAATCCCCATACCAAAAAAATAAAAAATAAAAATAAAAAAAATAAAAAAATGAGTTGTGAAACTGAGAGGTGGGTAAATTCAGTTAAGCTAGCAAAAATAAAATACAGAAGGATAAAATGTGAATAAATACGCATAATTAAAAATAGACTTTGGATTTCAAATATAAGAGATGTCCATTTAAAATAGTTTGTGAATTTTAAAGAATCACAGATTATGAAATTGCCCATGATTGATAAATACTTCTGTGATTTATTTCTCTGTTTCCCAATATAAAGATCATATTTAATTCAGATATCGCATTTACATTTGGTTTTTAGCTTTTCACAATTAAAAAATGATAAATGTTTTAGAAAAGAATTATGTTTAAACTGATTTCAACATCACACAACATATGTATGTATGGAACCATTATGTGATACGTCTTTAATATGTACCATTTTGTGTATCAGTTAAAAAGTAAATTGTAAATGTTCTTGAAAATAAAAAGAATTTTATTTTATTCCAAGTGTTCATGTTTATGAAAAATACAGGTCACACTTTTATTATATTTTATTTATTTATTCATTTATTCATTCACTTGGTACTAGGGATGGAACCCAGGGGTCTCTTACCATTAGCTAACCCCTCCTTTTTTTTTTTTTAAACTTTTAAACAAAGTCTCATTCAGTTGCTGAGGCTGGCCTCCAACTTGCCATCCTCCTGCCTCAGCCTCCACAGTCCCTGGGATCACAGGCGTGCACCACTGCGGCTGGCTGGCGGCCAATTTATTTTTGACCCTGGCTCCCGAAGTGTGTGGAGCATGAGGTTGGACAGATCATGAAGGGGGAAAAGGAGAAAAGTAGGGCACAGAAAGATGCACCGGTGGGCACCATTGGGAATGGCAGATCCCTCCATCATGTGGAGGTAGAAGCTGCACTTAAGGCCTGGGATTGCTGGAAAGATGCATGTGGTTCTTAAAAATGAGGAATTGAGACGGACATGCGCAACATGGTGCAAACTCAGTAATCGTAGCCGGGCATGGTGGCACCACATGCCTGTCATCCCAGCAGCTCGGGAGGCTGAGGCAGGAGGATGGCAAGTTAGAGGCCAGTCTCAGCAACTTAGTGAGACCTTGTCTCAAAATGAAAAATAAAAAGTGCTGGGGGTGTGGCTCAGGGGTAGATTTAATCTCCGGTAATAATCCCCAAAATAATTCCCCAAATAATCTTACCAAATCACCCTTGGTAAAGCCTATTTCTCCTAGAGCTTATTTGAGGCTCACATCTTACCGACTTTCACTGAAATCCATCTTTTCTCCCCATTTCTGAAGCAATTCTCTTTTCCAACCCTGTTTCAAAAGCTCTGTTGAAACACCCGGATTCTATGTCAAAGACTTGAATTCGTCTTTCGTCGCCGGACTTCATTCAAATGCAATTCATGAAAGAGATGAATTCATTTTTAGTCTCCTACGCACACAAAGGAAGGAAGGTAGGGGAACGATTCCTTCTCTGGTAGCACAAAACCTCTCGGGTATTTAAATACGTTGAGTAAAGACCATGACGAACACGTCGGGGGCACTTTCTAATTGACTACGGCAACTATAATTCTTTTTCCCTCCTTTTATATTTGGGAGAGTGTTTTGAATATCAACATGTGGTCATATCTCATCCCTGATTAATTAAAAAAAAAAAAAAGATAATTGGAAACAAGAACAGCAGCCGAGGGTCAGTGTTGGAGCTCGTGTCTGAATAGAACACCCGGAAAAGCAGAGAAAAATCAGATTACGAAAGGGGCGTGGATGAAGTTGGGAGGTGGAGTTTTTAATAAATGTGTAAAAACACTCCTCATCTTTAGGTTTGCATGTTTGCACACAGCAAAGATGATCGTATCGAGCCGGGCGCGGTGGCTCACGCTTGTAATCCCAGCACTTAGGGAGGCTGAGACAGGAGGATCGCGAGTTCAAAGCCAGCCTCAGCAATGGCGAGGTGCTAAGCAACTCAGTGAGACCCTGTCTCTACATAAAACACAAAATAGGGCTGGGATGTGGCTCAGGGGTCGAGTGCCCCTGAGTTCAATCCCCAGTACCAAAAAAAAAAAAAAGATGATCGTATCGGTTGGCGTCCGTAGTTCTGCAAAAAGACACTCTGGGGACAAATTTCCAGTGGGTTCTGTTTATAATAAGTACAGTCAGGCATGCAAGAAATTGTATGTTGCACAAAGAGTGACAGAAGCTTTCCGATTGACGGACAGAAAGAGTGTGTCCAGGTTTTGCACGTTTCTGCCCATTTTGCAGGAATCTGGATCCACCTGCAGCTCCCGGCTGAAACGAGGTGATCAGAGAATAATCTCACCAGGTTTATGGATTTTATTTAGCGTTGGAAGCGTCCATCAAAGGATTCGAGACCTGCGTACCATCCAAATTCACTTTCTCTCTTGAACAGAAAAGCTTCACCAAGGAACAAAGAATATTGCAAAATTAGAGACGGGTCAGCGAGAGCAAAAAGGAACTCACAGAAAAAATTAGACAAGATATCCAGAGATAGCAAGAACAGGGTGTGGAAAGATCCCACTAAGATGTTTTGGTTTTTTTTTTCTTTTTTCCAGAACTGAGCTGGATCTCAGGTCTTCCCACGGTCTAGGCACGCACCCTCCCACTGAGCCGCAGCCCCAGCCAAAGGTCCATTTGTACACAGAAAAACAAATGAGATGCTAATGTGCACACTCTCTTCACATGCGAGACGCTACTAAATTTTCCTTGTACAAACTGCACAACACAACAGGTCTGGTTAACATGTGCTTGGGACCAAAGGTTTGTGGATTCCTTTCTTCAACATTTTTTTAATCGGTGCCCTACAGTTGTACATGATATTCATACACGTGCAAAATAGGACCATATAATGTAGACAATATCACTCCCCAGCAGCTCCTTTTACTCCCTGCCTCTCGACTCCTGCTCCCTTTGTTCTACTGATCTCCCTTTGATTTTCATGAGATCCCACCAACCACTTCTTTTTCCCCTTTTTCCTCCTCATCTTCCACACAGGAGAGAAAATATACCCAACCCTTGACAATCTGAAGTTGACTTATTTCTCTTAACATCATGGCCTCCAATGCTATTCATTTTCCTGCAAATGATATGATTTCACTCTTCTTCATGGCTGAGTAATATTCCATTGTGCATATATAGCACTTTTCTTTTATCCATTCATCAGTTGATGGACATCTGGGCTGGTTCTGTAGTTTGGCTTAATGGAGGGATCACTCATCAAGATGACTGTAATTATTCTGGGTAAGGATCAAGAAGTGGTAGAGCTGGGTCATATGGTGGCCCCAGGCGTTGTCTTTTGAGAAGCCTCCTTTTTGATTTATATAGTGGTTTTACTAATTTATAGTGCCTGCAACAGTGTAGAAGTGTCGATTTTCCCTCTGCAGCATTTACTCTTAATTGTGTTCTAGACGATTATCGACATGACGGGTCTGACATGAAATCCCAGCGCCATTTTGATTTGCATTTACTGAATCACTAACAATATGGAACCGTTTTTCATACACATGTGGGCCATTTTTATTTCTTCTTTTGAGAAATGTCTATTTCCTTTGCTTGCTTATTAAGTGGGTTACTTTACTTTGGGGTGTTTTTTTCTTGCGTGCATTGAATGTTCTCGATATTAATCACATTTTTTTATTCATTCCGATTTTGACACATTGGCAGGCACAGCATGAGCTCCCTAAGGAAGGAATCCAAGTGTGAACACACAATTCATAGATGTTCCAGGCAAAGCTTCTGCATGTTGCAGAGATCAATCTTGCACACTCTTTTAACACCTGTGTATCAGATTGTGTGTCAAAGCCTTTGGAATTTGGAACTTGGGGATGACGGAGGCGTAACCTGTATGATCATGAACCAGTTAGACTTGGGTTTCTCCGTTTCCTTGGATGTTAAAACATCCAACCACACAGACAGAGGAGCCTAACACCCTTTCCCGTGCCGTTACCTAGAGCCTTGGACCTCTTCTTACAGACTGCTCATCTGTCATCCCAGCACTTAGGGAGGCTGAGGCAGGAGGATCGCAAGTTCAAAGCCAGCCTCAGCAATGGCAAGGTGCTAAGCAACTCAGTGAGACCCTGAGCACCACCACGCCTGGTTATAGTCCTCTTTAAATTGTCACTGAATAAATCTGTACCCATCGGCTACGTGGCACAGATGTTACCAATGATGAATTATATGCGGAGGCTGTTTCTTTACTGGACCATGGCTTAAAGGAGATGTGACAGTCCATTTTTGACTGAAAAACTGTAGCAATTCATTTTGCAAACTTTTTTTTTAAACCATAGGAATCTTCTAAGAAAAAAGGATAAAAGTCACCAGGCATGGTGGTGCACACCTGTCATCCCAGTGGCTATGGAGGCTGAGGCAGGAGGATCACAAGTTCAAGGCCAGCCTCAGCAACTTCATGAGGCAGTAACGAACTCCACAAGAGCCTGTCTCTAAATAAAAAATTTTAAAAAGCTGGAGATGTGCCTCAGTGATTAAGCACCCTTGGGTTCAATCCTTTGTACAAAAACAAAAAACAACAACAAACTTCACGAAAAAAAAAAAAGTCTAGAATCTTCCTTTCATGACTTCCTTTAGAAGGCTGTTCCATTTCCTAAGACAGGTTATGGGCACACAGGCAGTGATTTTTATATTGCTTAAAATTCCCTGCATTTGTAAATTTTTTCCTTTCCTTTGCTAAAAATATTTTTTAATTGTTTGGCATTTGCTCATCCTTGGAAGGCCTTTTATTTGCTGGTAAATATATTACTTGCACATTTAATTCACATTCATAAGTATTGGATGAGATAGTCCATTTTCCTACCAAAAAAAAATTATTTGGATGTGTTTGAAGTTTCCGCACTTACAAGGCAAATTCCAGCTGATCTTTGTCATAAACGAATTCCCCACTGTCCCCCGAGCTGGATGGCTCTTTAAACCTGTGCCAGGGAGAGATTCGTCTCTCTTGGAATTCCCCCATTCTCATATCCTTGGTGCCTCTGTTTATTGATCTTCAGGATCCAAAATCGCTGACCAAGGCCAACCATTTGTCCTCATTTTGCTCCCACGGTGTCCCCTGCACTTTCTACCGTCCTATGAACATTCTTGGGTAAATTGAAACAAACCCAGGTTGGCATCTCGCCAGCCACCGGGGAGGTGATCCGGGGAGGCCACCCCGTTTACTACGTCACCTTACCCCTGCTCTGACGCTGATGGGGACGGTCCCTCCCCATCAGACACGCTCCTCTTGAACGCCCATCTCTAACAAGGACGGTTTTCACATGGACCGCTGTCCTCCATTTACGTCCACTCTGGGTAAAAGTCTGTCTCAATGACAGGCGGACTCCAGGGTCCCCTTTGGTTTCCTCCTGCAGGATGTTTGAACAGGTCCCTCTTGCAAGATGTGACACAAGGTGAGCTTTTCGTGAGGTCCCTTCCCTGTTCCTACTACCCTTCCAGTGAATTAATGAGTCCTGCTCATTTGAAGTCAATCACTTAATGACGCTTTTCTCTATTGACGTGAAATAAAGGAGGCTTTGCATTATCTGCCTAGAAGGGAGCATTACTGGCTTTGTATTCTCCTGCATGGATTGAAAGGATGTGGCTTCTCTATGACCCAGGAGACGGATCCAGTATGAATTATAAACTCCTGAAGGTCATTGGAGAGTGGACGCCAGCTTGGCTGGAAGAACAACAGCCAGGTGGAGGGCTCTCTAAGTTTTTCTGCAGCCTCTGTACTGGGGAAGCTGATGTAGGAGAATCAACTGAACCCACAGGTGGCCTCAGACTCCATCCACAAGACAAAACAAAATCCCAGATCTCACAGGAACAGCTAGACTGGTTCAGCCTGCAGACATCTGGAGAGATCTATGGATTGTGTTCCGCCATATTGACTAGCGGCCTTCGTCCCGGGTTATCCCTTGAAAACATCCCATGTTCATAAACGGTTGTAATTAACAGGAAATCTAAGAACACAAAGTTTAGGGGATGCTTGGGCAGGGCTTAGCGGCTTCGGAGGCTGAAGCAAGAGGATCGCAAGTTCCAAGCCAGCCTCATCACCCAGATGGTCATGGTGCCTCTGTTCTGGCAGTGTTAATAGTGTGCTGTGGAATACTGGATTTCCATTCTTGTTTGGGTACTGGGGATTGAACTCAGGGGCCCTCGACCACTGAGCCACATCCCCAGCCCTATTTTGTGTTTTATGTAGAGACAGGGTCTCACTGAGTTGCTTAGTGCCTCGCCATTGCTGAGGCTGGCTTTGAACTTGCGATCCTCCTGCCTCAGCCTCCCAAAGTGCTGGGATGACAGGCGTGCACCACTGTGCCCGGCGTGGATTTCCATTCTTATGTCTCTACCCTCTAGAATAGAGATGTGCCCATTTTTCAAGGTGTGTACACAGCATGTGTGTAGAATACACACTCTCAGAGACGTGTGGGTGTATAAAACAACATGGCGCCACAGGGTGGAGTACCACACATGGCCATGTAGGTTTAAATTAAGCCACATCCAAACAGAGATGGACTGGATATTCAACATACTCACAGAATTTCAAGTGGTAGGAAAGAAAGACTACAGACCATCTCATTATGGATGTTTTATACTGTTTATATATTTAGCTGCTCACATTTTCTGCCTAAATGGCATTTGTACATAAAACGTTCACATTTTCTATATAAAAAAATATTTTAACAATTCCTGCCGTTTCCTTAATATTTTTGTTTTAGTGTGGTTACTCGAAAATTTGTATTTATGTATGCAGCTCGTGTTTCTATCGGAACTACGAGAATAAAAGACATAGATATTGCAGAGACTTTTGTAATGGCTTTTTGGCGATGAGACGCAGATTTTAATTTTTATTGCTTGCAAACGCTAAAATTCTAAGCAAGCTAACTGCCTGCCTCTGTGAAAATTGTGAAGCCAATTATGTAAATATCACCCTGAACCTCATAAATAGGGAGAATTCTTAGGCGATAATTGAAAATAAAACTTTCCGTGTTTAAGAGATAAAAAACGCCCGTTTCCCATATTGGATCATTACACAGAATACATGAGTATTGAATTAGCAGGTTGCATCTCATAAATATGTGCGATTAAAATAATAACAATTTCAAGAAGAAAAAAGAATATACGCGGCATATTTATAGCGTGAGACGCTTCCCAGTGCCTGCGGATAATCACATAGATTCTTATCTTGTGTTATGCACTTATACAAAGGACAGTATTTGATGCAGAAAACCAAACAATCCCCAAAGGTAGGTTGCGAATTCAAAGCCAGCCTCAGCCACAGTGAGGCCCTAAGCAACTCAGTGAGACCCTGTCTCTGCATAAAACACAAAATAGGGCTGGGGATGTGGCTCAGTGGTCGAGTGCCCCTGAGTTCAATCCCTGGTACCAAAAACAATAAAAAATTTTAAAAAATTAAAAAAAATAACCTCCTATGTTGAAAATTCAAATTCACATTGACCCAGGACTTCCAGAAATCTATCCTCCTGTTCAGAGGTACCAGGAATTAGATGAACTAGCATCCCTTTAGGAGCAGCCTGATGGATCCTGGCATACAAGTGGTGATCACCCATCTCTCCATCGAGGTGAGTTGACTTCCCTAAATTATGGTACGTATATAAAAAAAGAGGCAGTTTGATGTACACCCACATGGAAGTTTCTAGTAACACTGCCGTTATGTGGAAATCAAAAAAATACAGAATTTTGCATCTGGTAGGCGAACGTTTGTGTTCAATGAACAGATTGGTAGACACAGGCTCCACACTCCTGTTTTGGCCTGTCAATCAATATGGCATGGGGGAAAAAAATTTGTGCTAAACATTTCCAGCCTTTTTCCCTTTTGCTATGAGTCCCTAAATAATGTAGTATCCCCAGTTCTTATGCAGCTGTCTCAGGCATTCTCAGTCACCTTGAGAGGACACAAGCAACAGGGTATCATACCTCCTTGTATGGGATTTCCTTTGTAAGTCATCTGAAAGTGTTGTGCACCACATGGGGATGTGCACAGCTCCTATAGAACTAGCACCCAATTATAGAGGAGGCACTCAAATATCCAAGCATTTGTGCATCCGTCAGGGTTCCTGCAACCGATTCCCTGCCAATACGCTGGGATAGCTATACTATTAGAATAAAATCTGCATATATATATATATACACAGATGTATGAAGTTGTAAACGTAGGGTCGTGTTGCAGTCGGCTTTTTCATCTCTGCAACCAAAAGACCTGATAAGAACAAATAGTAAAGTAAGAAAAGATTATTTGGGGCTCCTGGTTTCAGAGGTTCAGTCCGTGGCTGGCCGACTCCATGGCTCTGGCCCAAGGTGAGGCAGAACAAAATGGCGGAAGGGCCTGGAGGAGGAGAGCAGCTCAGGACGTGGCACCAGGAAGCAGAGAGAGCTCTGCTCACCAGGGACAGGATAGAGTCCCCAAAGGCACAGCCCAGTGACACCTCCTCCAGCCACACCCCATCTACCTGCAGTCACCACCCAGTTAGTCCATACAAGTGGATTAATCCACTATTAGTTTACACCTTTCCTAATCTTTTCACCTCTGAACATGATACCAGGAAGCACAAACAGACAGACAGACAGACAGACAGACAGACAGAGAAAAAGAGAAAGAGAGAGGGAGAGACCAGGGAGAGTATAAACCCCTCCAGGGCACATCTGCTTCTAAGGATCCAGAGAGAAGTTACAACCTTCCAGGATAGACCCTCAGTGACATAATTCCTCCAACCAGGTCTCACCTCCAAGTAGTACATCCAGTAATTTAATTGAATTAACCCACTGATGAGATCAGAACCCTCACGACCCAATCCTTGCCTAAAATCCCCGTCCTGAACTAGATTGCACTGGGGTCCACACTGCCAACACATGATATGCTGGGGGACATTCCAGTTCCAATCCACAACGAATCCTACGGGACACACATACCTAGAGAAATATGCTGCACCCACACGTTAACGATGCAGAGAAGGGGGTGTCTGTGCTCAGCAAGGAGAGACAGATGGTGTTTGTTTATGCGTGTTGGCTTTTAAAATAAGAAAATTTCTTATTTCTTTGCAAATATCAGCTAGTGCTGTGAATATCTCACTGAAGGGGTAGCCATGGTGGAGGTGGTGGATCAGTCTCATACATCTGTATGCATGAATTGAGTGCTTATAATGCAGACTGCAAAATAATGGGCTGCAGCTAGTTGTAAAATAATAGTCTATTTTGTATAGAGAATCCCGCCAAGTTCATATCATCAACATTTAAGCCCAAAAGATGGTCTGATTAATCTACATATTTGCCATCTCTTAATTATTTTCTAAAACATAACACCACTTATACTTGTTAAATGAACACATACACAGTGGAATATTACTCAGCCTGAAAGAAGAATAAAATCATGGCATTTGCCACAGCTGGAAAATATCAGGCTAAGTGAAATACGTCAATCCCCAAAAAAGCAATGGCCAAGTGTTTTGTCTGATATGCGGATGCTAATTCACAATAAGGTGGGGTGACTACAGAAGAATAGAGGTACCCTGGATTAGGCAGCGGGGAGCGAAGGGAGGGGAGGGTCCGGGGTAGGAAGGACCGTAGGATGCACCAGGCATTATCACCCCATGCGCATATGTGACCACACGACCATGAGATTCTACATCCTGTCCAACCAGAAGCATGAGAAGTTACACTCCACGTATGTAGCATGCGTCCAAGTGCCTTCCACTGCCATGAGAACTAGTTAGAATAAATAAAATATTTAAATAATCTAAAAAAGAGACATTTATAAAAAGAGAAGTATTTGCTTTGAGTGCAAACTCAACTAATTTGAATAAATTTTTAAAAAGTGGATCATGTTTACCTACATGCAAGCAACTTTGCGCAGTTACGGGAATTTCTGCAGCTATGAAAGCTGGTAGGGTAGTCTCTTTATTGAGGTTCTCTTACCCTGAAATACTATCAGGACTGTTTCTAAGAACAAATCAATGCATGTTCAATTAGTTTTTGTAGGAAAAAAAAATATGAAAAAGAAAAGAACCATCCTTAGGAAATCGGTTATTATTTTTGTTTATCTAGAAAGGAGTCCAAGATCTCCTAAGGACTCATGCCCAGAAATGGTGCTAAATATAAGGTCTGTGGATGTTTTATAAACTGGCCATGGGAAAGAGCAACTAGAGTTTGCACGAAGGAAAAAGTAATGTATGAAAAAGAGAATGAGAGGGAAAAAATTGGTTAAAAGGGAAGTGAAGTCAAGATATTCTCTCTGGATACAGTGGCACATGCCTGTCATCCCAGCACTTTGGGAGGCTGGGGCAGGAGGATCGTGAGTTCAAAGCCAGCCTCAGCAATGGCGAGGCCCTAAGCAACTCAGTGAGACCCTGTCTCTACATAAAACACAAAATAGGGCTGGGGATGTGGCTCAGTGGTTGAGTGCCCCTGAATTCAATTCCTGGTACCAAAAAAAAAAAAAAAAAAAGATATGCGTAATGGGATCTGTCCCAGGTAGTCCTGGAGGGAGGCAGCTCATCAAATCTATTTCACTTCTCATTTTCCAGAACACCAACCCAAGATCCAGAACCTACAGACACCATGTCTTAGAAATAGCAACCACGTTCCTTATAGGTTTTAATTCACGTTGTGTTTTTGTTCCCCAAACACGTGGCACCTCTGAAATTCAAACCCAAGTAAGGGACAGGTGGCACTCATTCAAAGACCTTCAGCTACATCAACCACAGTGTTCAGTCACATCAATCATAAAGCGTAGATAGAATGAATTCTTGAGGTACAGGGCGGGCAGAGATTTTATTTCCCCAGTTTAATTTGGAAAACGTAACAGGTAAAGTCTGCTCGGTGGATACTATTGGTGACCGTGCAGAAGCTTCACATATAGAAATGTTTTGGCGTTGACTTTATTAACCCAGGGTTACCTGTTTCTTCTCACCTTAGAGAACCCACGTAATGCCTTGATGTCTTGCACAAATCTGGTCCCTGAGATGTAACTTTCTCATGCACAAATCAGAGTCCCAGGTTTTTTCACAGGCAATACGAACATAAAGCCACTGGAAACATCGTCCAGAGAGTTGCAGGCAAATGACATCATCCTCAACACGCTCATTTTCAGAGATGCATCTGCCAGGGAACAAGGACAGCTTGCAGACGTCTCAGGAATCACGGCTGCCGTTTCCACGCACGAGCGTTCTGAGCAAAACGCTCACAGAAATTCTCCGTCGCCTGTTTCCATGACGAAAAGCCAGTGTGCTCCTCTCTTGGAAGCTACCGTTATTGTGCAAGAGATGCAGGAAAGAAGGGACCTCTTCGCCCCGACACATCGGTCTGCATGGTGGGGTGGCCTGATCCCAACACGCAGCTGCTTTCAGCTGCCTCTATTCTGGAAGGATTCACCGCAGACCCACAAATGCTGTCAATCTCGTACCAAATGGGGACCAGCTTGGAAGGCTGTCTGCATTTTCTTACCTGCCACACGGAGATAAGGAAGGCTTCCCTGCTTGATGATTAATCAGAGGAAAAACACGCAAGACTACATGGTTCACAGAAGCCATGCTCCCCAGGTGGCTGACATGAAGCATGTCACACTCTGGGTAGGAAAAAATGCAACATTGTCACCCGTCCTCAACTGCAGGCTGCATTCCTGCAGGTTAGCCGTGTGCTCAGCTTGTGCAGCCCAGCAGACAGGGACCAACACTCGGCTATAGTTACTTACATTTTGCAAAATTTTTGGTTGTGTCAGTTTAAAAGGCAATCGTGGTAGTACAGGCAATAAGTTATATATACACATATATAAATATATAACTATATAGACAGGTACATAGATGTTCTAGCTTAACATATAAATCCATCTGTATCTAAATACCATGTATAAGTGCATATGTGTGCGTATATATACATATATATACACACTCCTATGTGAAAAAAATTACATATATAAATATAAACATTTAAATATATGAATATACAAATTTAAATATATGTCACACACACATATAAAGTACTTATATATAAAAATATAAATTCAAATATATAAATATATATCACATACACATATAAATATACAAATTTAAATATATAAATGTATTACACACATATATAAAATGTTTATATCGATATATAAATTTAAATATATAGATGTATAAATTTAAATATATAAATGTATAATTTAAAATATATAAATATATATATATATATATTTTCTTTTTGGTACTGGGGATTGAACCCAGGGGTGGCGTAACCACTGAGCTACATCCCCAGCCCTTTTTATATTTTAGAAATAGTCTCGCTAAGTTGGTTAGGGCCTCGCTAAGTGGCTGAGAAAATATATTTTCCATAATTTCTCCATCGCTATGACATGTAAAAAGACAATCCCATCAGTAGCAGCAAAATCAAGACTGAGAATCATCTAATGGCCTCCCAGAAAAATTACCCTTGGCAAATTATACCTCATCAGTACTGGCCTGTTTGACAATGTAGTTATCCAAATGTACCACGCGTCCTCAACAGAGAAAAAGCACCTACCACGCGTCCTTGACAGAGAAAAAGCACCATGTAAAATTGTCACATGGTTAGACACATGAAACCAGTAAAATATAATGCACGGTTTACCAAAAAAACAAAAGAAAGAAAAAGAAAATGTTTGTTATAGCAAGCAATTCAGTTGACCAAGTAGGCTTGGAGACAAGGGGTCCTTCTCCATTAGCATTTTTCCCATAAAAATGGGAAAAATCAGTTTTTGTGCCCTATAGCTTTATTATACTGAGTTTAAACATTAGTCAAATTTTCACCACTGTGACGAAAATACCTAAGAAGAAAGATGTAAAAGTAGAAATGTATATTTTGGCTCCTGGTTCCAGAGGTTCAGTCCGTGGCTGGCCAACTCCATGGCTCTGGCCCAAGGTGAGGCAGAACAAAATGGCGGAAGGGCCTGGAGGAGGAGAGCAGCTCAGGACGTGGCACCAGGAAGCAGAGAGAGCTCTGCTCACCAGGGACAGGATAGAGTCCCCAAAGGCACAGCCCAGTGACCCCCTCCTGCAGCCACACCCCACCTGCCTGCAGTCACCACCCAGTGAGTCCATTCAAGTGGATTAATCCACTGACTAAGTTAAGGCTGCTGTAACCCAATCATTTCATCTCTAAACTTTCTTGCATGGCCTCACACATGAGCTTTTGGGAGACACCTCTTATCTGAAACACAACACAGTGGTGAGTTTTATGGAGGTCTGAAGGCACGAGAAATTTTGATGGGCAACACATTCCGGAATATTTACCCAACGATGCTGAGTCTGCAACCTCTGACTGACTGATATGGGATACCAATGTCTAACCCCTTGGTCTCCAAATGGGACTCGTTGAGTGGTGTGAATCCAACTCTATGGTGGTGGTTTTCAAAGTCTAGTTCCTAAGAAAACAACTTGCAATGAAGTAGGAACCAGGGTTCAGACAAGAAAGCTGTGCTGGATACTCCACATGGGTATGATTCTGGCTCAGTTTAAGAACCACATTCCCCAAGATTCCTGGGGGACCCATGGAGAATGGTGGACACATCTTTTCCTACAGCCCTCTCTCTTTTCCATAAGCACATCCTTGATTAGTCTTTGCACAAAGGTCTCTGCCTCAGAATCTCCTTTCAAACCCTGTAAGAAGACTAGGGTGATGGAAATTCCAAGTCAAGTTTTTCCCCAAGTCCTTCTGCTTTATGCTCCTAGGGCTTCAGAAAAGATTCACTGAAGTCTGGCTCGTGATTTCCCAAAGCCCTTGTCTCACCTGATAAGTAGGAAGGACGGTGAGTAGAATATTTATATTATTTGAACATCTCCATCCTCCTGATCTTCCTTCTTTCCTTTCTTCCTTCCTTCCTTCTTTCCTCTCTTTCTTTCCCTTCCTCCTTTCTTCCTTCCTTCTTCATTTCTTTACTGATTTTTTACAAATTTTATTAAGCACCTTCTATGCAATGGGCATTGATTTAAAAAATAATAATAAAGATGTTCTTGCTGGGTGCAGTGGTTGTGTGCTGTATTCCCAGCAACTCCAGAGGCAGAGGCAGGAGGATCGTAAATTTGAGGCCAGCCTCAGCAACCTACAGAGACCCACCCAGTCTTGGATGTAGCTCAGCAACAGAGCATCCCAGCTTTAATCGCCAGTGTGGAGAAACCAATAAATAAATTAGCAAAGAGCCCGCCACACCGTGGATGTGTGGCTGGAGAGATAATCACGGTGTTAAACACAAGCATGTTTTCAGCTTTTTTCTGGCACTATGACGCTGTGTCTCCAATCTCTGCCATTGATTCCCACCCCGTCTGCTGACCCCCCAGCAGGTCTTGGTTCTGTACATCCCGGGGGCTGTTTGCTGAGTGATTTCTCCAGGTGAAAGAATCCAATCGAATGAGCCTCCTGTAACGGGTGGCTTTTTAAATGAGGACAGCCAATCGGGCATGTGGGATGCAGCCACCAGCACCTTCCTACGCACATAATTGCCCTTCGGTGCATTTAGTGTGATGAGTTTTATACACACATCCCGGTCACGCCACTGTGTGCAGGAAAGGGAACACACGGTGCTAACGGATTATCTCCACCTCCAGGAGCGTCTCTCCAACGTCCCCAGACCTGGGCTCTTCCGCACATCAGCGTCAGGGACCATTTCCCCATGCAGAGCAGGGAGGCAGGTGCATTTCTCCTCCTCAGGAAATGTGCTCTGAATTCTGTTGACGATCATTAACTTCCTCCATCAAAGTAGCAGGAGGCCGGCATCCAGAGCTCAGTCACCTGGGCGCTGCCCGTCGGAGACACGCAGGATAAATGAATGAGGCTTCGCTGCAGAGAGCAAGATGCTGCAGGTCAGAAAAACCCAGGGTGGAGCTGGAGCTTGGAATTGAGGACAACACCAAGTTCAAGTTGGTACAGATTCCCGAAGTCTGACTTTGGGAGGCCTGTGGACACCAAGCTCAATTCACTGTGTGCCCTTTTAATGCTCTGGTGCCTGCAAGCAGCTGCACATCAGAAAATGCTTGAAAATAATGTGAGGTGTGCATGAACCTGTACAGACTCTTTTAATTTCATTCCTAATGAAATACATGGTAATAATCATTTGCATGGGATTTATATTCCATTAGGTATGATAGGCATCTCAAGATAAGGTGGAGAGACCTGTCTTCTTGGGGCTGGGGCTATAGCTCAGTGGTAGAGCGCTTGCTTACAATGTGTCAGGCACTGGGTTCAATCCTCAGCATCACATAGAAATAAACAAATAAAAAAAAAGTCATTCTGTTCATCTACAACTACAAAACATTTTAATAAAAATCTGTCTTCTTATTAATGAGCTGGCCCAGTTTCTTTCTCTTAACATGATGATCTCCAGCTCTATGTTGCTAAGTGATCGATTCTCATTCTTTTTCCTGGCTGAATAGTACTCCAGTGCCTACACATGCCACACATTCTGTGTCCATTCACCAGGTGATAGACATGGCTAGGTTAGCACTTGTTCTGGAACAAACAAAGTGGAGGTGGGTATAAGAGAAATGGATGCCATCGTTCTGGGAGGACGATAAAGAATCTACTGCAAAGGTCAAACTCTCTGGGAGTTTTATCTTATTATCCTTTCTAGATCACAGCTGTACCTTAGAAGGTAATATTGGGCTCCATATGTGCATGAAGTATCCAAATGCTTTCTGCTGTCATATATAACTAATAGGAACAACTTTTAAAAAGCAGGTAATATTGCATTTTTCTCTTTTACGCGAGAAGAAATCAAGTCCCAGCAGTTGTTACAATTTGGCTGATACAAAGTTGCCAACAGACACAACCGTGAAGCAATGCCCTACAGTACAGCATTTCCGCAAAGGAGGCTGTTAGAGGCACCCTCTCCAAAGTGCACCTCAGCCTTTGCTCCTCTTGGTTGCGTGGAGAGAAGGTTTTGCCTGTGAAGTAGAGACAGAGAAAACCTGGCCAAGCCCTTCTTACCTTTTATTCATTTCCCCGTGAGATTCACTTTTTCTGTCCGTCTTATGCGTGTATTTGATACACGGTCCTATAACATGGAGTTATAGGACCTATAACCCATGGAGTTTCCAAACGCCATTCGAACGTCTCTCCGTGCGTTGCTTTGGAGGGCACGGATCCCACAGCACCTAGCGATCCTCACTCTCGGGATTTACTCCAGGAGCATTCAGATCACAGGCTCTCTGTGTCTCCCCTGGGGGAGCTTTCCTTGATCTCCCCGTACCTCATTCCCCAAGGTTATGCATATAAAAGCAGATTTATAATTGTTTTGGGGAATTTGAATGGGTAGGGTAACCTTTCTAGGAGAGTCCTGGGGAAGATTTGAAACACGTATCGCTTAAGAGACTTGATGAACACCGTACCTCACGGAGCACACGACTTTTCCAGGAGTCATCACACGGAAATGTCATGCCCTGCGCCTGTTTATGAGATGCCTTTTTTCCCCAGCAGTACTGAAATGAATGAAATATTCAAATTTATGGAGTCCCTGCAATCTGCTCTCACCTCTCCACAGTTGAACAGTTATCGTGCTTAAAATTTGCTCCTGAAAATCATTAATAAGCATCTAATAAATTTCCAAGCACTTTCTAATCATGGGGGTCTCCTTCGTTAGTGGGTTTTGAGGGGCAGCAAAATGAGGTTCTGGAGCTTCATGCAATTCCGTATCTAACGAATTCAGCTCAAATATTAAATTGAGTGCCATGTCGGTCTCTTAGGTTAGAGGCCAGCATGCACAAGACCCTGGCACCCACTGTCCCTACCATAATATAAAAAATAAAAAAATAAAAAAATTTACCATCCTGTGAACATTAAAAAAAAAATGTCTATCATATGCAGGTTCATTTACCTGGCAGTCAATTATGATGTTAGGATGAAATTTACAGCATGTTTAATGACTTAATGTGAAAGTTCATTTTCCAACTTGACATAATGATTTCAACTTTTACCTGAAGTTTTAAAATAGCTAAGATAGATAAATTTGCTTTAGTGATGTCGGATGCACACCAGCCTTTGAGGTTGAAGAACATCAAAATTACGTGTGTCTATGTTAGTTTCACAGCAAATTAGGGGATTATAGTTTTAGAAACACTCAGAACCTCACATCTTGGCGTTTGGATTGGTCACCAAAGTCCCATCTCTCTCCTTCAAGAAAAAAAATCTCATCTAACATGATTGCACATCCCAGAACTCCAAGTCTGCACCTGCTTGGCAGGCATTTAACTTTGAGAACACAATTTAGGAGGTGATGTGCAGGAGCTGACCCTTGCTTTGCAGGCTTTGGGCAGCAGGAGCAAATCCTTCCAGAAACCAATATGGCGCCACTCAATGGATGCTATTCACAATTGGTACTGGTGAGGAAGAGGACTTGGTGTGAGCCAAGATATGGTCAAACATCACACATACAAAAGCCTTACCCCGAAGGATGTTCACATCCGAATCCACGGAACCTGTGAACATATCTTGTTACTTTTCAAAGGGGAATAAGGTTGAAGGGGAAATTAAATTTTCTAACCAGTCAAATTTAAGATGAGGATCGCTGTGGAAGGGACATCTGATTTCTTCAATGTTATGGAAAATGGAAGAGGGAATCTATAAAGAAAAGACAGTCAAGGTAATGGGACAAAGTCCCAGCCCAACCTGGCTGGCTTTGCCAATGGAGAAAGGGGCCACCCACTTGGTGGAAGCTTCCAGAAGTCAAAAGCTCAGGAAACCAATGACCCAGTGCGGCTTGCACAATGGAGCACACCTCTTGAACAACTCGATCGATGCCCAGAGAAAGTCATCTTGCACTTTGGAACCCCCGAAACTCAACATGGACACATTCATCCAGTTAGTCTACACGGTTCGTCCTAATTGGTTAGAATAAAGAGAGCAGCCAATTACGGCATTCAGGATGGATTGCTTTTTCGATTGTTCCTAAAAAGTCATCAACTGCTGGGCGCGTTGGCGCTTGCCTGTCATCCCAGCACTTAGGGAGGCTGAAACAGGAGGATCGCGAGTTCAAAGCCAGCCTCAGCCAAAGGGAGGCGCTAAGCAACTCAGTGAGACCCTGTCTCTACATAAAACACAAAATAGGGCTGGGGGTGTGGCTCAGTGGTCGAGTGCCCCTGAGTTCAATTCCTGGTACTCCCCCCCCCCAAAAAAATGCTAAACAGGCAATGTTACTAAGTTAGATGCAAAAATATTCCTAAAATTCAATGTCCTTAAAAAACGGGGTGGGTGAGCTCCAAGAAAATAACATTCTGCTTTCCCTACATTCAGAAAAACAATAGGAAATGGTATCATCCCAGGAATTCACACGGTACACAGACGACCCGTCATTAAGGAGGAGCAGAACAGTTTCTGTTCAGGAAGTTTGGATGACTTTTCCTCCTATTGCAGAGATAGCTCCAATAATGGAGTAAAAATCAGACCGCGGCATATGGACCATGACCGTCAGTCACCGTTGATTACTGGGACTTAATTATAATAACGACCGTGGTGCTCAGTGACTGTAACTCATAAGGATGCCAGAAGTTCTGCCAGCTGTGAAATTTCCATCGGAAGATTTTGCTGCATTACAGCGCAGATTGCAGGAATAATTTCACATCGATAGCATTTATTCTGAGCTCGATTTGACACCCTATAAATGATGAACAGGTGCAGAGGCAAAGCCTTTTTAAATAAAAAAATAATAATAATACACACGATGTTGATCCAAAGAGAAATCAACAATGACCTCTTCTAAGTGTGCAATTCCTCCATTATGTGTGGACTGTGTTTTCTTTTCCACATCACGGACAACGTAGGAGCTTCAACTGTGGGCTGTCGGTTTCATCAATTACACCCACTCTATGTCTGGTGATTTAATGACTTCAGAATACACACAGATGTTTTTCAACTATGTTTTTTTGTGACATCCCAAAAATGAAGTTGAAAATATAATAATGCAACCGTGCATTTAGCACACCTGAGTTCAATCCTCAGTAACAAAAATAAATAAAAAAAAAAGATCAACCTTCTTCTCTAAATCACTTATGAACTACAGTGCTATCCCCAAATGATTGGAAATCAGAGTAAATTTCATAAAGCATTTCAAACGTATGGATAGATGGAGTGAGATTTTGAGAACTGGTAAATAGGATTTTATTTTGGAAAGGAGACGTGTGCATTTTCTTAGCTGAGAGGAATTTGGGGACTATATGGGAAGCCAACTCGGGCAGCATGATAGGTGGGGTCACAGAAGGCATATGGAACCATCCACCTTTAGACTTACGGATCCCGGAGACGGCAAGAAAGGGAAACAGCAAATGAGCAAAAAGGAGACCACCTGGAGAAAACGCATATCGAACCTCGCAAAGCAAAATCACAAGAGAAAGTTGGACATTTAATCTAAAGACGGCATTGAGCAATCAACAAACCAGGTGAGCTCACCTGGAGCTGGAGGAATAGGAGCAGCCAGAGGATAGGCAGGATCCCTGAGGGAAAAGTCCTATTTAGTAGCTCAGAGAAAGGGAAAAGATCTCCTTATGGAACAGTCAAAATGTAAAGGCTACAATATTCAATATATAGAGAACCAGGCTAGAGAGGTCTTAGGATAGCTGACCACAAAGAGAGGCCAAAACCACCCCGGCTTCAACATCACCATATATACATATAGATCTATCAGTATCCGTATCTACATCTTGTTAGTGTTATGGTTTAGATGGGAGATGTCCTTCAGAAACTTCTGTGTGAAATAATTCAGAAAAGTTCTGAGGTGGAATGATCAGGTTATGAGTGGTGTAACCTAATAGTGGATTAATCCACTTTAGTGGATTAACTTGGTGGTGACTAGGCAGGTGGGGCGTGGCTGGAGGAGGTGGTCACTGGGCTGTGCCTTTGGGGACTCTATCCTGTCCCTGGTGAGCAGAGCTCTCTCTGCTTCCTGGTGCCACGTCCTGAGCTGCTCTCCTCCTCCAGGCCCTTCCGCCATTTTGTTCTGCCTCACCTTGGGCCAGAGCCATGGAGTTGGCCAGCCACGGACTGAACCTCTGAAACCAGGAGCCCTAAATAAACTTTTCCTCCTCTATGTTCTTCTTGTCCATTATTTCGCTCATCACAATGCAAAATATGACAAAAAAAAAAAAATACAATTAGGGACCCATGTAAAATGGGGTGAAGTTTTGGGAAAGAAGATTGAAAAGCAAGAACCTTGTTGAGGGCCCGCTCAACACTGCGCTTTGGGACCCAGAATGTGCTGTCTAACCCGGAAAGTGAATGTGGAGGATGATGTGAAATTGAAAAGACCGTGGCTTCACATTGATTGACAGAATTGGGAAACTCCAAAGATCCTCACGGATGGATGGTTGACGATAGTTCTCTGCACGTAGGTCCAAAATCACTTCAGGAAGCATCATTTCTCGGGGGCTTTGTGGTGTTGTTGGGTAGGTTCCATTCTGCACATGAGGGATTGGTGTATGACGGATACCAATGCATCCTTACAAAAACATGTCTAGCCATTCCCGAGAGCATAACTCTATCTACAATGGTGAACTGATTTGTAGGCGATTACCCTTAGACCCAGGTTCCATTTTTTTAAAAAATATTTTCATTAGTGCATTAGAGTTGCACAGATCAATGGGGTTCATTTTGACATAATCATACATGGATGGAATCTAATTTGTTCCCCTTTAGTCCCCAGGGCTTCCCCTTTCCTTCCTGTCTTCCCTCACCCTCTTCCCTTTCTTCTATTCTACTGGTATTCTTTTTCTGTATTTATTAGTCTTTCAATTTGGTGCTTTATCGATGTGCATAAAGGTGGAGTTCACTGTGGAATACTCCTATATATGGACAGAACATAATTTGGACTATTTTATTCTGAACAGTTTCCCTTTATCTGACTCTTCTCCTTTCCTGGAAATCCTCAACCTTATGGATCTCCCATTAACTGTCATGGGACCTGCGTCCCTCCAGTTTTTCTTAGTGTGCATTAGCTTTCCACATTAAACTTTGTGAATCTGGCTTAGTTCACTTAGCATGATAGTCTCCACTTCCATCCGTCTACCAGCAAGTACCATCCTTTCATTCTTCTTTATGGCTGAGTAATATTCCATTGTGTATATATACCACATTTTCTTTGTCCCTTTATTTATGATAGGCCTTTGGGTTAGTCCCATAGCTTGGCTATTGTGAATTGTGCAACTATAAACATTGCTATTACATACTGATTTGAGTGCTTTGGGATGTATACCAAGGCGGGGGAGAGCTGGGTCATATGGTGATTCCACCCCTGATCTTTTGAGGAATCTCCACACTGCTTTCCAAATTGGCTGTACGAATTTGGACCATCAAGTACATATCAGCACACCAGCTTCCAGTTTTAATAAAGGGATTCTATCCATCATTTGGAGAACATGGCATGAGAAACACCAAGGAAACCAAATCGTTTTGTATGCACAATAATTTTAAAAGGTAGCGATATCCGGTCTAGTAGAATGGAGGGCCAGTGTAATATTTTCAAATATCTGAGTTACGGTTGTAAATGAAATGACTCAATGATGTTTCCCACAAAAGGAATTTCAGAGTAGCAATGTGCTCTACGGAGCAGGACCTGCTGGAGGAGACACAGAGCTACCTCTGTGTGTTTTGAATTCTCTCCGCTAGAGCTGTTCCAGGACACGGTGTTACCAGGAACTTTCTGGAACCTGTTTATGTCATAACGATGGTGCAATTTCATGTACAACTGGCATCTCTTCAGCTACGGTCTTTCTCAGTCTTTTGCAATTTCCACCTTCCTCTGAAGCCCAGGAAATGGATCCCTTCCATCTGCAGGTCCCTTGGGTAACAAAGTCCCTGTGACCCAGTATATAGTGATATACCCTCTGCCTTTGGCTACCTTCGTTTTTTAATTATCCCCTTATATTTACATGATTTTCAAAACTTTTCACTGAATTCATGATAGGCAAGTTGACTCAGTAATTCCTCACCCTGCTAAGAACATATTTCTTGCTCAAAGAATGACATGAAATTTATTTTATTACCGAGTTCATGCAATAATAAAATCAATGGTAATAAAAACTTAAATCTTCAAAGATAAAATCCTTGCTCCCACCCCCCAAAAAAACCACATACATAGCCAGTCATTATTAAAATATTGCAGTTACCAAGTGGAAGAAAAATCTTTAAGGTTACGGCTTGCTTTCTAAACATGCAAATCAAGTAGAAGTGGAGAAAATTTCAAGACAACTGTACAGGCAGAAATTCCTCCAGGAGATATTGCCATCTTGAGACCTGAGAAAGTGTTACCCAAGGTCCTCAATGGCACTCTATGAACATGGTTAGCAATTAGTAGCAGGAGAGATGGGACATCGTGCATTTCTAAAATTAAAGCACTTGCCCGCTGTGGAGGTGCAACTGTGCAATCCCATTGACTGTGGAGGCTGAGGCGGGAGGATGGCAAGTTGGAGGCCAGCCTTGGCTTAGCAAGACTGTAAGCAACTGAGCAAAAGCCTGTCTCAAAATAAAAAATAAAGTAAAAGGGCTGGGGACGTGACCCCGTGGTGAAGCTCCCCTGGTCAAACAACAGCTCATCTGAACTCTGTTTTCATAATCGTATTGACTCGTAGGTTTGCTTAGCAATAAAGGGGAGTCAGGACTATAATGCTCATTTTTGCATCTCATGGAGCAAAGCTTTGATATCCATGCAAACCTGTGCAGTTATACACATGAGATTCACACGCAGAAAAAGTCCCATTAAATATCCAGATCACGGGAGGAACCTGGGAGGAAGCGTCCTGAGCGACGTCAACTCATTTAAAAACGTGACCTTTCTAGGAATTTACCTGGAGTCAGTATCTGAGTGCAAGTAGCATGATGTAGATTTGCGTTACCAGGCAGGTACTGGAATCAGTGTTTTTGTATTTCAATCAGTATTCTCAAACTTACTTATCAGAGAAATCATCCCGACACTTTCTAATTTATACTTTTAAAAGATGCTTTTGGCATTACGGTATGTGTTCCCAAATACTTTGGAAAACACAATTTCAAGTGGAAATTCACATTCAAATTTGCTTTTTTTTCCCTTCTTATTCTCCATTTATGTATCTGACAATATAATATATCTATCGCTTTGTCTCAGAAGGAACATACAGATGAACATATTTTTAAAAGAAGGCTAAGGGCCAGGGATGGTGGTGCATGTCTGTCATCCCAGTGGCTCAGGAGGCTGAGGCAGGAGGATCGCGAGTTCAAAGCCAGCCTCAGCAATGGCGAGGTGCTAAGCAACTCAGTGAGACCCTGTCTCTACATAAAACACAAAATAGGGCTGGGGATGTGGCTCAGGGTCGAGTGCCCCTGAGTTCAATCCCTAGGACCAAAAGAAGGTGGCTAGTATGTAAAATTACTGAGTTAATTAAAAAAAGAGATTTACCTATGCTTATAACAGTTTGATAAGGTAAATATTTAAAAGTATAAATGTGCACACTGCCAAATATTAACAATAGATCCTGTTTGGTTGATTAATAACTCAGTGACTTTTTATGGGGGATTGGAGAAATAAGTATTTTTCACAATATTTGAAATTAAAACAAATATTAAAATCAGGTAAATACAGAGATTTAAAATGTATACAATAACTTAAAAATGATTTCCTTCGTTGAGTAAAAGAATAAAAAATTAAAACTGAGATATTAAAAGCTGTTTTAAAAGGCACTATTGAACAGACAACATTTAAAGTTTACATTATTTTAGATTATTATGTATTCTCCTTGAATGCCTTTTTTTTTTTGGTACCAGGGATTGAACTCAGGGGCACTCGACCACTGAGCCACATCCCCAGCCCTATTTTGTGTTTTATGTAGAGACAGGGTCTCACTGAATTGCTTAGCACCTCGCCCTTGCTGAGGCTGGCTTTGAACTCACGATCCTCCTGCCTCAGCCTCCCAAAGTGCTGGGATGATGGGCGTGCGGCTCTATGGATGCATTCTTGAGGAACATCAATATGTTCTTTTTTTTTCACTGAGAAAAATAGTTCTGCTACCTTTTTAAGACAGAGGTGTGAAATGATAACTATAAAATTTGTTTTCTACGGAGTGCCTATGTAGCTGACGAATGTACTTCCAAGCACCTTCTTATTTGCACAAGAAAAGAGCAGTATTTAATTAGTATTATAAATCAGTTTGAGATATTTTTCTACTTTTTCCTCAGATTCCCTCCTTTAGATCAAAAGTTATTTAGGTTGCGTGGGGGAGAGGACAGAAATGTTACAGAAAGACCCACAGAGTCTTTGAAGGATCAATAAACATATATATTATTTCTTTGTGGTGATGAATAAATGTATACATTGTGTCTTTGTGGTGATCGTTTCCTTGAGTCTTACCAGACTATATCCTTTAAATAGGTTCCTGGGGAGTATATGTCACTGATACTCCAATAAATTTATTTTAAAACTGAGTTTCCATCATGGCAACAAAGTACAGGAACGCGACGGTAGCTTCGATGCTGCTGTTACAAGTCTCGATCCAAAGCAAGGGCAATTTATCATCACGTACCTTCCGGTGCAACGCACTCGGTGTTTCTCCTCTAAAATTACAAAGCTAATGAACTGTTCCTACTATTTTCCGTCTCAGCTGTAAATCCACAAATCCCTGCAAGAAAACCACCTCGAAATGCACTGAGTACTGACCCCTTAATATGTGAACACTTAAAAAAAAAACAATCTGGCCATCCTTTCTAGCTCTGCTGATTTTTTTTTTTTTTTAATGCAAAACTGGTTTTGTGGTTGGCGTGCTGTGAACCCGAAGACATTCTTCCTCCCAAGTGGTTTTACTATGCAATTTTCTAAGTGGCCAGGTCCGTGTGATTCTGATCATTTTGAAACTAAACACAAAGAACAGTAAAGAACAGGATCTAATTAAGGTTTCATACACTCTTTAAACAAAGGATGTAAGCATCGGTGTGCTTAGTTTTTAGAAGGTGACGATTTTTAGATTTAATGTAATCGGGGCATACGGGATCTGATCATGCATGCACCAGTGTACATGTGCATTTGTATTAAATGTACAATTGTATTAAATCACACCAATAACAAAGTCAGCCAATGCAAATATAAAAGTGGTAAACGCAATTTTGCTGTTTTTTTTTTCTTTAATGAAGCCAGCCAGACCAATGTAACTCAAATGCACGTAGAATCCTATAGAATACGATATAACAAAAAATATCATTCGTGCAATATCATCAGTTAAAGGTATTATGAGGCCAAGCTCAGTGGCACAAGCCTGTCACACCAGTGGCTTGGGAGGCTGAGGCAGGAGGATCGCGAGTTCAAAGCCAGCCTCAGCAAAGGCGAGGTGCTAAGCAACTCAGTGAGACCCTGTCTCTACATAAAACACAAAATAGGGCTGGGGAGGTGGCTCAGTGGTCAAGGACCCCTGAGTTCAATCCTGTACCAAAAAGCAAAAAAAGAGTATCATTAATGTTCACTTGAACAGTTTTGAGAATGTCAGGAACTTTCTAACTCATAGGTTGCAAAAGTCACTTACAAGAACAAGGGTTATGTGAGCTGTAGCCTAATCAGTGGATTAATCCACTTGAATGGACTCACTGGGTGGTGACTACAGGCAGGTGGGGTGTGGCTGGAGGAGGGGGTCACTGGGTTGTGCCTTTGGGGACTCTATCCTGTCCCTGGTGAGCAGAGCTCTCTCTGCTTCCTGGTGCCACGTCCTGAGCTGCTCTCCTCCTCCAGGCCCTTCCGCCATTTTGTTCTGCCTCCCCTTGGGCCAGAGCCATGGAGTCGGCCAGCCATGGACTGAACCTCTGAAACCACGAGCCCCAAGTCACATTTTCTTCATGTATATTGTCCCTCTCAATCCTTCTGATCACAGTGATGCACAAGCTGACTAAAACAAGAGGGTACTGAGCAGTTGAAATTCTCAGTCCTTAATATCTCCTTAAAAAAATTAGTCCAAATACTCAATTGTCTGGAGAGACATTTGGTTCAGGAATTTCAGACTGATTTAGATTCGAGTCGTCTTCTTTTGACACAAAAATGTTCTTAGGAAGCTTAGTCCTGCTTTGTCTCAGTGTCCTACGGGGGGATTATAAAAATGTCTCGTGAAGATGTGAGAAAGGCTAAGGACACCATTATCTATCTGAAAGTGACCCCCTCAGACAACAGAGAATAGAAGGGCACGTTGGTTGATACTGGGATCAGAGCAACCAAAGCGCTTTAAAATATAGCTCCGTTTTAATACGATCGAATTACTCAGTACGAAATGCGGGGATGACAGCTCGATTTTCATAAGAAGAATCATATCCAGACATTTAACTCACAAACACATTTCTGTGAAAGGGGAACATGCTTCTGTGCAGAGCCCCAGGGTTTATTTTTAACCCCCGTAAAGACCGTTGCCAGGCGATGACTGAGAACTTGCAACTTGATGGGTCAGTACACTTAAAAAAAAAAAAAATATATATATATGGAAATATATATATTTATATATTTTTTATATATATTTATATTTATATATATATTTATATATTTATAAATGTATAAAAAATAATATATATATTTCCATAGTAACGTTATATATATATAAAACCTAATATATATATATTAGGTTACTATGGAAATTTGTAAATGGAATGAATAATGAAAGATGATAGACAGCAAATAAATATGGACAGAGTGTTTCACTTACGTCTTAGTTTGGCTTCTAAATCTTTCTACATATCATCTGATACATGATAAATAATATTGTTTGAGACAGAAAGATTTATAGTTCTATATGAACCTGTGTGAAGGAGCAAATCAGCAAGCTGTTGTTTTGTGAGCATAAGTCCCAGGTGGTCTCAGTTTAATGAGATGTCTGAAAATCATCCAGATGTGTCTAAATAGCATTTATGTCGACAGACACCTATTCAGACACACTGGCCTAGGATTAGAAGAAATACATCAAACAACAAGACTAATTATGGTGCAATATATTGATTTACACACACACCAAGAGAGTGGCTTCTACCACATGCATGGTACAAACACCGAAGTCTTTATCAAGTAAAGGGACCAAGGTGAAACCAGGTATGGTAGTGCACACCTGTAACCCCAGCACTTTGAGAGGCTGAGACAGGAGGATCGCGAGTTCAAGGCCAGCCTCAGCAATGGGAGGCACTAAGCAACTCAGGGAGACCCTGTCTCTACATAAAACACAAAATAGGGCTGGGATGTGACTCAGTGGTCGAGGGCCCCTGAGTTTGATCCCCGGTACTCTCCTCTCAACAAAAAGGTACCAAATGGCTTCCCTTTCACCTTCAGAACAGAGAGGTCTAAACACGTCACCTTTGAACAGAAAGGTCCATAGATCCTAGGGAGGAGAAATAATAAGTGACCTTGAGACCTCCTACATATTCCTCTTGGCTTTTCTTGAGGTACCACCCAGTGGTGTGCCCAGTGATAAACTTTGCAGTGGAACCCACTAAATTGTTCTTGTTATTACTTAAGCCTCAGGAATAATTCTGCATGTTTTTAAAAAATATTTTTATAACCCTGCTTAAAAAGCTAAAAGAGATTAAAAAAAAACACATAAGCAATATGTGACGTCTCTCTAGTCTTGTCCCATTTGGTGTAGAATTGGAGGTAATCCAATACTCAAACTCTTTTCTTAAAACTTGAGTGGGGACAGATCCCAAGGTTGGGTGTCAGTTGATTAATCTATGAATGAGCTTCAGAGCCAAAGTGAACCAAGTAGATTCTATTTTTGAGGAACTTCTGCAATGGTCGAAAGTTCCAGACTGGTGTGAGGCCGCCATCTTGGTTCCAAGCACCATCTTGGTCTCTGTGTGATCTTGATCTTTCCACATTCCCATCTCTGGGGCATGGAAAACTCACTGCATAGTAAAATCAAATGTGTCCAGCTGGTTATCGAAGGCTGGACTTCTCCTCACTGGTGCTTGACATGTTAATAGTTTTTGAGAAAGCCCAGATGCCTTCTAGTTGGCCATGGGACATCTTTATCCAGCTCAGAACGACAACCCCAACCTCTGTCTCCGGGTTTGGGATCCTCCGATCTTGCTCCTGCCCAAGCAAGGATTCTGCTTCTAAATCCCTAGTAGATTGCACTTTGAACAATTCTGGATTTTTCCACCTCTTTCTTTGGTCTTTCAACACTTTCTGCGTAGGATGGGCAGCTCTCCTACACCAGATTTTACTAAAAAAGATTTGAATGCAAAGAGCACACTGAGAGTATTTAAAAGGAAGTAGTATCTGTGCTTTGATAAGAAGTACCACTCCCAGGGGGAGGGTAGCAGCCCTATCTTGGTCAATGTTTAAAATCTTGGTGTCCTGGGTGATCACACCAAAACACACTGTTCCCATGGATGTCCTTTCTCTGACCAAGCTGTCAGATGTAAATATCTGTGGCTTGAAAGCCACGTAACTAACTGATAAGACACGTCTTGTGTGTGTCAGGAGATTCACGGGTCAGACTCAAAACTAAGCACTGATTTGGGGCAGAGAAGACTGAGGACTGGTAGGTATCTGAGGGTTCCAAGGATAATTAATAGCAAATGATATCAAAGCAGCTGTCAGTCAACATTTGCCTGTAACACTTTGCAATTCTGGTCACATTCTCATCATTTCCCCCAGTAAAGCAAAAGCACCTGGGAAGATATTAGAACATTTGTAGGTTACTTTGTTTTTGCATATTTGAAGAAAAGGTCATGAGAAAAAGCTACAGTCTTTACTGAATTTCAGACTAGGTTTCTCTTCCGTTTTCCAAGTGACTCATAGAACCATAAAAAATAATGTCCGATGTAGATATGTTTGTGCACACTTGTAATCCCAAAGAATGGGGAGGTTGAGGCAGAAGGAAGGCAAATTTGAGGCCAGCCTCACTCAGCAACTTAGTGAGACCCTGTCTCAAAATAAAAAATAAAAGGGGGAAGGAATAATTCTGCATGCTTTTAAAAATGGTTATAGTTTAGTTATGATTAGTTATAGGGTTATAGTTTAGCGGTAAAGCAGTCATGGGTTCAATTTGCAGTATCAAAAAAAAAAAAAAAATGTGGTCATCCAGCACCTTGTTAGACGCACAGTCTCTTGAGTTCCATTTTCATATCAAGATCCTGTTGAAATCAACAGAAGAAAGACAAATGACGGGTCAATCCTATTTGCAAACCCAGATCTCAAATCCTAAACAAAATATTAGCAAACTGAATTCCGATCTGTCGAAAAATACAACCAAGTGCAAGTTTGGCTAAATCCATAGCCCAAGTGCCAGATTGGCTAAATACTAGAAATCAGTGTACAATACATTACAAAAAAATATGAATTTAGAAATAAATCTAACTTACAGTAAAAATCACTAGCTCAAATTATATGTACATGTATTTGCAACCAGCAATTGGAAAATTAAAAGGGTAACATGTAACAGTACATTTAAAAAATCTTTAAATGCTTAGGGGAATATTGCACAAAAATTTGCAAGACTTACAACAAGACTTTCAAGTAGTAGGGCTGGGGGTGTAGCTCAGAGTCTGTGGTTAGCATGCAAGAAACCCTAGGTTCCATCCCCAGCACTGAAAATAAAAATAAAAGCTCCACATAGTATTGCAAAATATGCTTAAAAATAAGCAAACAATGTAAAAAGGTTTGTGGAAGGTGATATAAAATATGAGGTCAATTCTAATTTCTGTGAAAATTACCTAAAGGTAGATTATCCTAGTTTAAATGTAAGTGTGTTTCTTGTTGAAATTAACAACTGAATTCTAAGACACGTATGGAAATGTAAAATGCGAAGGATCATCTAAATATTTTAAAAGAATTCATGGGTGTCTTGCTTTTGCAGATACTAAAATATCTTTTATATTATAATAATTGAAGTAAAGTAATATATGGTCAAAAGAAAATAATAAAGTGATGCATATTAGGATAATTACTTTTAGAAAAAGCCCTTGTAAATGTATAACAGACAGCCTTCACATTATATTGTATTTCTCAAAAGAATAAGTATATACAGGGCACAAATATCCCTGCCTCATACATATATTCCAGAATATACGTAAAAATTCTATTCCAGGTGTATTATAAATTTCATGAGTAAAATAATAAATCCAGATGTTAACCAGAAACAGTCTCTTTTTGATCTTGTCCAACGAAAAGTAAATTCAAGTGCATATAAAAGAGGCAAAAGGAAAATACAGATAAATTGAGGTCACATTCCAACTAACAGCTTTTTGAAGACATTAGTTATTAAGAGGGTAAAGATGCAAAAATAGATGTACTCCTGTAATCCTAGCCTCTTGGGAGGCTGAGGCAGGAGGATTGCAAGTTGGAGACCACCCTCAGAAACTTAGTGAGGCCCTGAGCAATTTCAGAAGATCTTGTCTCAAAAAAAAAAAAAAAAGGGCTGGGGGTATGGTTCAGTGGTTAAGTGCCCCTGGGTTCAATCCCTGGTACCAGCAAGAAAAGAAAGAAAATTAGGACATTTAAATGGAAGAAAAAAAAATCATGAATTATGGTTAATCCCCAGTACCCATTGAATCCCTAGAAAAGATGCAACACATATATATTCATATATATGTGTGTGTGTGCATATGCACATATATTGCATTTATATATGTGTATATGCACACATATATGTGAATCTATATAAGTATATAAACATGTATGGACATTCTTGCATATATATATATATCTGGAGGGGGAATTCTGTGTCCTTGTGTGCATGCATGCAGGCATGTGAGACCCACATAATGATGTCAATAATCCTCGAAGCATCTCTCTAAGTAATTGATAAATTATAGAAGCGACCCAGATATCTGTTAACAGAGTGATGGATAAATGTCTGGTCGCGGTCCCTTTCCTGGGATCTCTAGACTAAAGCCATGAATGAACTCTCGTTGCTGGAAAAATCACAGACGAACAGCATCAATATGACACTGAGAAAAAGAATCTAAAGAGAACATACCTTCTAATTCCTTTGCATAAAGTTGCAAGCTCAGGTCAGATGGCACCTTGATTTTTTTGTTTATTTGTACTCTTTTGTTTTGTTTTGGTGCTGGAGATTGAACTCAGGGGCCCTCGACCACTGAGCCACCTCCCCAGCCCTATTTTGTGTTTTATATAGAGACAGGGTCTCACTGAGTTGCTCAGCGCCTCACTGTTGCTGAGGCTGGCTTTGAACTCACGATCCTCCTGCCTCAGCCTCCCAAGCCACTGGGATTACGGAGGCCTATGTCACCAGGCTTCAGTACCTTGTTTGTAAAGGCTCGATTTCTTTAGGGGAAGAGAGCAGGATTGAATAAGGCTTCAGCCTAAGCTCAGCTTCTAAATTAGTACCAATATGTATTCCTTGATCCACCTGTTGTTTATCTAATAAATCCAACAAAAATTTTAAGGTTTACACAGCTCTGTGTGTGCCTTCATGTAGTCTGATATGCACTGACCAAAATACCTAGCAGCACCGACACTCACAATTATGTAAAACAATTGCGTGCACATATTCTTTTGCCAGTAATAAAAAAATAAAAGCAGACTCAGAAAATAGTAGTGATTTTATGTGCTGGTGTATAGGTACTTTTTTTTCTTTAATTGTACAACATTTTAATATTTTGAAAGCACTCCTGTTGCTTTATAATTAATATGATTTTAAGGAAATCAGTTGCAAAGAGATAGTGCAAAAGCTAATAACTGAACAGGACTGTTTTAGTCTCTAGAGGAACAGAATCAACAGGAAGTAGAATTATAAAAAGGAGATTTGTTAGGTTGGCATAGGCGACCAGAAGCTGGACAGTCCATGATGGCCGTCTGCAGGCTGCAGAGCTGAAGGAACCAGGAGCTGCACAGTCCAGGAGGCTGGAGCCCCAGAATAAGAGGGATCAATGGTGCTCCCCTAGTCCAAGACCAGAGGCTTCTGGAAACTTCCTTGAGAATCACTGGCAGAGTAGCTTTGGAAGAGTGAAGCAGCCAGAGTCCTCTATCCTCAGAGGATCGCAGCAGCAATCAAGAACCCAGTCAAGAAGAATGGAGCTTGCATCTGCTGTGGCTTCCTTGTTCTTCCAACTTTTATTCCATCCAAGTCCTCACCCTATTGGACGGTGCTGCCCACGCTTAGGGAGGGTCCCTATTGCAGTTGGCTCTCCCACATGCCAATCATTCCTAGACACGCCCTCACAGGCACACCCAGAAGCTCCTTGATCATCTGCATCTCTTAATCCAATCAAGTTGCAACTCACATTAAACATTGCAAAGACCAATAATTTTGTTTTTTTTTTTAACTGATAATGACAGCTTTCCATCCTGTGCCTCTAATGTGGCTGAGTTCAGTGCTGGCTTTGGGTCTTGTCTTCCCAGGCTGTTCTTGAACCATGTACAGAATATTCCAGGTGCAATTTAGCTCTCAGCTATTTCAAGTCCTCATCACTAGGTCGAGGAGCTTCTTTTTTTTTTTTTTCCTCTGTGGTATTTCACAGTTTGTGCAATTCTAATTTATTTTCACGTCCATCGTGATCTCTTTGATTGTAAATGCATGAATGACCAAATTTCTTTGCAAGCATGCATGACAATAATCCCGTTATCTGTCACTCTCTGTAAAAGTCTAGAATATTCAGGGCTGGGATTGTGGCTTAGTGGTACAGGGCTTGCCTCACATGTGGGAGGCACTGGATTCGATCCTCAGCACCACATATAAATAAATGAACAAATATTGGTCAATCAACAACTAAAATTAAAATAAAGTCTAGAATATTCTTGTTTTTAGCTCCACACTTATTTGCCAAGAACATGGAACTTTAACATCCAGACATGTTTTTTTCCCCCTTAGTGGCTATTAGGTACAAATTCATTCATGTGCATTCTAGGTGATCATTCACCAACTGGTAGGTGGATGTGGGTAGCTCTTCCCAGTACTGTATTCACCCTAAAATAAGGAGCATGCATACCAGTTCGCCTTATGGAAAACCCCTCGGGAGAAGGGTTAGTCTGATAGAATCTTCACTCTTTTATCACCTTGCAAAGGAAACAGGAGAAAAATCACGAGATGCATATTTTTGTGGTGTGGGCACTTTGCAATGAGCACTAAGACCTCCTACGGTGTCCTGGCGCCCTTTCTACCAGCCATTGGCTATAACAATCAAGGGCATCTTAGCTTTTGCTCAGTAGCCCTTGCAGGAGCATAAACTAACATCAAGGGGAGCTCACTAGCTTTCCGAAGGTTGCCATCAGGCCCCGAACAGATATCTGCAAAATCTTTGCCTCAGCCCCTAATCACAGGTGCCGAGAGCAAGTCTGCACACGTATACGCAGATCGGATCCTTCCAGCTAACAAACGTCAAGCTGGGATGATTTAGACCATCTGCATCTATAGGCAAAGCCACACCAGAAACTTTCTGCATGCATGGACTTCAGCTCCGACAAGATTTCATTCACCCTACTTAAAAAAATGGGCACAAAATATTTGCACAAATTCATGTGATCTCACCATGCAGGATAATTGGCATACCATGAGATCAAAGTTAAATTCTTCGTGTGTGTGTGTGTGTGTGTGTGTGCACGCACGTGTGTGTGTTGCAAATATCCAAAGCCCTGTCTGCTGAGCTGTTTTGAAGTATAGCATTAATTGCTGTCAATCACAGTTACCCCACTGTGACGTACAATATTAGAAACGGAGGCTCTTACCAGTGGACACGAACTTGTTAGTGGACCCTAGGTTGGAAAGGTTGCTGTCTCCAAAGACTCTAAGTCATACATCCCATTCAGGGTGCCCAGGTGATGTGAATATCCATAAACTTTGAGAAGCTATGTCCTTATTGACTTTCCACCACAATGTAAAGCCCAGAAATGAATAATTATTGGGTCTTTAAACTACGTGTCTAATTAACCTTTCAATAGGTGATTGACTTCCAAAGCCCAAAGGCGTGATTAATTGGCCAATATTTAAGAGACTTTAAAGTACTTATTATCTGGGTGCAGTGGCCCATGCCTGTAATCCCAGCAGCTCAGGAGGCTGAGGCAGGAGGATCGTGAGTTCAAAGCCAGTGTGCATGAAATGGAGGAGCTAAGCAACTCAGTGAGACCCTGAAAATGCAAAATAAGGCTGGGAGTGTTGCTCCGTGGTTAAGCATCCCTGGTATTGATCCCTAATATTCCTCCTCAAAAATATTTTAAGAAAACTTACAAATTAGTTTCAGGGAAAAGGTGATTCACAGCAATTTGGTTATTGGAAGGAGAGACAGAAGAGCGTGTTATAGATTCTTGGGTCAAATTAACAGGAAGATGATAGAATTGGTAAGGAGATGCTGCAAAATATTTCGTTCCTTTTTGGGTAGAAGTTATAAAACTGCACACTGGCCTTTGAATTGTAATGATTTCTGCATTTTTTTATCAGAAGACGATTCCAACTGTGTCTCTGAGTACGTCTTTGGTCTCTAAACAAATCAATCCTTTTCTTTCTGTCAGGTGGGACTTTATCATAGAATTGTCCCAGAAACGTACATAAAATTAAACTGGGAAAGCAATTAGGACTCTTAGCATTATTGTTCCAGTTCGTTCCGCCCCTCCTGGGATGGTTTCAAAATCAACTTGGTGCTCGAAGCTACCGACCAAGATGGATGACCCTGCTTATTTTCCACTTGTTAGCTGATTATTTGTTAAGTGACCCCAAAGCAATTATTCAGCCACTCTGCCTTCTCAATTCAGGAGGCTTCCCGCCCCGTAAAACGAGACGTTTGTGCAAAAGTAGCGTCGATGTTTGTTACACCGTGAAGCTCACATTTTTATAATCTGCGTTCTCCAACAAGAAAGCACTCCAAATGAGAGCTAGCGGGTAACTGGAGTCAGAATCAATGGGCTCTTTGCTCTTCTGGGCTACGTGATCCTTCTGGCTGTCAAGGATGGCGTTACAGTGTATTTTAAATCTCATGCACTTTACACAATAACCACACATTAACCTGCAAAGTATTTTCTCTGAGGATGTGCACATGCGGTCACAGTAGGGAGCCAAGATAAAGTCACAGTGGACACATGCCAGCCACCCTCCATTCCTTGTTGCTTTTAATTATATATATTTATTTACATATTTATATATTGATATATTTTAATTATATCAACATTAATTTTGTGTATTAATATATGATTAATACTTATATATTTTATATATATATATATATATACTTTTTTTCCTTCCACACAATGAATCTTTGCAAGAGGAAGGTCAAGGAAGAGGACATCTGATGTGTTTATTTCTATTCTGTGTGGATCACTGAACTATTTGATGTAATGCATCTTTTTTTTTTTTTGGTACTGGGGATTGAACTCAGGGGCCCTCGACCACTGAGCCACCTCCCCAGCCCTATTCTGTGTTTTATGTAGAGACAGGGTCTCACTGAGTTGCTTAGGGCCTCGCTTTGGCTGAGGCTGGCTTTGAACCTGTGATCCTCCTGCCTCAGCCTCTCTAAGTGCTGGGATTACAGGCTCGAGCCACCGCGCCCGGCTGATGTAATGCATCTTGATTTCAGGAAACCCTGATCAAGTTCGTGAGTCAAAATTAGAACGCTAGACAGGAAACCTTAATTAGATACTCTGGGAGGAAGAATTCAGTATTAAGTAGGGTTTGGGAGGTCAGGGTTAAGATGGCTAAACACCAATCGAATGCCACCTAAGCGTAGAACATGGATGAGAAGAGATGGAAAGATACAGATATCAAAACAACACTTGGCATAAAACTGTGATTGCAATTTTAGTTAGAATCTTCATTTACAATGTTAATTTTTATTATTGTTCCAGTGATTAAATCCAGGGAGACTCAACCACTGAGCGACATCCCCAGCCTTTTTTTTTTTATTTTGAGGCAGGGTCTCACTAAGTTGCAGAGAGCCTCACTAAGTAGCTGAGGCTGAGGCCTCCAATTTGTAACCCTCCTACCTCAGCCTCCCGAGTCGCTGGGACTGCAAGCATGGACCTATGCTAAGTTTTTTTGAAATGTACACGTCATGTGTTCAAGCTGACTCTGCAGCTATGCAGGAAAACCGGAACTCAGCTTGCAGATCCAGTCCACGGTGCGTGCTTTGCAAAACTGCATTTTCTAGGTTGCAGAATTAGCTTTCGGGTACACACTGTAGAATGACAACTATCCCTCCCACAGTCCCCACCACCACCTTTGTGCTGGGAACAACACGTAATTTTTCTTAGGCGACTCACACTAATGCTATAATAAAAGAAAACGTATTTGTGTGTGTCGAACCACCCATACTCAGGTACACATATATGGACATTGAAACATATGCATTTGAGCATTGTGTATGTGCGTGCATGTATCCTGGAGAAACCCTGGACCCTGCGATAAGAATATCTGGTGTGCTATTTCAGCTACTCCACAAACTACCTGTTGGATCCTAGGAGATTTATTTTGTTTGCTTGAGGTTTCCTTTTTCATTTGTTATACGAACAAACGTTGAGGACAGTTGGCCATCCCTCTGTGCACCTAATGCCTGGTCTGTGTGTGTATATGATGTTCTATTCCACGTTTTTGCTGCTGTGAACAAAACATGTGGCAAGAATAATTAGAGGAGAGAATGTTGATTTGGGTTGGTGGTTTCAGAGGTTCAGTCCATGGCTGGCCGACTCCATGGCTCTGGCCCAAGGGGATGCAGAACAAAATGGCGGAAGGGCCTGGAGGAGGAGAGCAGCTCAGGACGTGGCACCAGGAAGCAGAGAGAGCTCTGCTCACCAGGGACAGGATAGAGTCCCCAAAGGCACAGCCAGTGACCCCCTTCTGCAGCCATACCCCACCTGCCTGCAGTCAGCACCCAGTTAGTCCATTCAAGTGGATTAATCCACTATTAGGTTACACCTCTGGTAACCTAATCATTTCACCTCTGAACATTCTTGCATTTTCTTAAACATGAACTTTTGGAGAACAATATTATAAGTTTACAAATGCATTTCTTATACCTAAGAGACCAAATGCCTTAGTTTGAATGTATCTAACGTGTCCCAAACACTTAATGTAAGCCTAAAATAGAGCAAAACTATGCCACCAAAAGAATATTTTAGCTGGGCGTGGTGGCACATGCCTATAATCCCAGCACTCTGGGAGGCTGAGACAGGAGGATCGCGAGTTCAAAGCCAGCCTCAGCAATAGCGAGGCGCTAAGCAACTCAGTGAGACCCTGTCTCTACATAAAACACAAAATAGGGCTGGGATGTGGCTCAGTGGTCAATTCTTGGTACTAAAATAAATAAATATCAAAACATTAAGAAAATTTAAAATGAGTCGAATACCACATGTGATTTGTTGGCAATTGTATTAACTATGGAGAACAGAAACATTGTAATGCTAAGTTTTTGCACCATACTAAAGGCACAAATTTGCACATGAAACCATTGAAGGTGAGGAACTGTGTGTGTGTCAGACACACACACACACACACACACACACACACACACAGAAATGCAAAATGAAAAATTTGCAAGGTAAACTTGTTGGATTTGGAAAATTAGTCAAGAGTGTTGAATTGAATGCCTGTGTGGATAGATTCACTCTAGCAAAAACCAGCCAGGAAACTCACTGCGTTTTCTATTGAGTCACATATAGGGCTGAGATTTTAAAAGATCTTTCTTTCAGTCTGTTTGTAGAGGCTCACCACAAACGTACATTTTTTATGTTCCAAAATTGCATCATGAAAACAACCGCAAAGGCATAAAAAATATACACTAATGAGAAATATTTGTCAATTTGACTTTGCTGGTAAAGCTCCTGACTTGGAACAAAGTTCCTTTAAAACATACTGGAAGCAAAATTTATAGACGTGGCCCAGGGATCATTAGGGGACAAGAGCTACCTCTTTTGTTGATTGACACCTATGGGGACCTAGTTCCTCCCTGGGGAAATGGCATGCAGACTAAATAAACTACAGAGGAAAGGCAGAAACAGAACCGAATTCCTCATGGCTATTTATTCACACAGGGATGTTGGTTATTATTTTTTTTTCCTTTTAAATAGATTTCTACAGTTCTAGAGGGTGTCCTGCACAATTCTTCAGACAGATTCCGATAAAAAAGGGAAATTGCCTTTTGAATTGGACTAATCATATGATTGTTCAGTGGCCAGAATGAAATAGAAATATTTCAAAGGTGATTTTAATTTCTAGAACCTCCTAAGTGTCTCTCTCCCAAGATGTGCACACGAACTCTCAAGCACAGAGCAGGGTACACACACACACTCACACACACTCACAGCTTGGCAAACAGAGGTCATGCATAAGTGTTCATATTTTCCTTCAGAAAGATTTTTTTTTGGTACTGGGGATTGAACTCAGGGGCACTCGACCACTGAGCCACCTCCCCAGCCCTATTTTGTGTTTTATGTAGAGACAGGGTCTCACTGAGTTGCTTAGCGCCTCGCCATTGCTGAGGCTGGCTTTGAACTCGCGATCCTCCTGTCTCAGCCTCCCCAAGTGCTGGGATGACAGGCGTGCACCAGCATGTCCAACAATATGTTAATCTTGACCCCTAAAATGCATTTTTCTCTTTAATATTTGTCCTTTGATTATCGTACGAACCTAGAACTGTTTTCTCCATTAATATCTTGGAATTGCCCTTCTGAGCCCATACATTTGCAAAAAAATGATCATCTTTAATCAAATAACTCTGTTACATTTACTCGAGATGTTTTGGTGATTTGCTTATGTTACCACAAAAAGAGGGTAGAAGTCACTTTCATTTTCCATTTTCTCAAATGTTCAGAAACAGAGTTCAATTGACCAGTGAACACTGTATATTCATAAGAAACTGGAAATATTCAATCTGTGCATTTGCAGCTGGTATATGTGTTAAATTTTTTTTTTGTTGTTCCTTACCAATTTGAGCAGATGCAGTAATTTTGACTCTCAAGTGTCTTCCACACCCAATTTCTAACCCAGCTATTTCTGTTGCTTTACGCAGCATTGGCATTAGTGGATTTTGATAAGCAAAATGATCCTCTTTTAATAAACTGACATTTAATTAATAAAAGAAAAATGACTCTCATTTGTCAGTCATGCAAGGTGGTAGCTACCTAAGCTCCGCAGGCATCAATCTTAGGAATCTCGAGCAGCTCTGAGGAAGAAGGGCCTCTTAAAATATTCCTGTTTATGATTTCACTCAATCTTCATTAACAGAGATGGGTCTTCGATTTGCGTCCATGAACAGTGCAGCAAAAAAAGACCAAATATTACATCAAAAAGTCAAAGTCTTATCCTGCTTGAAAGATGATCTAATACCATATTCAGGAGAAAATGGTGCAAGGCATTGAAACACATATACTCTCAAAAATACAGTCTCCTTTTATTAAAAAACAATTTAAATGAGCAACTAACCTGACTCTAAACTCAGGGCCATGTCCAGAAAGGGGAAGCCAATTCCAAGATGTAATATCAGCCCGGAGTCTGTCTGTGGTACACCATTTGGAGACCACGTGTCCTGGCTGCTGTGACCTTGATGGGTAGTGTGCATAATCAGTGGGTGAAACCTAACTCTCTTGCTGAAGTTCGTAATCATTATTAAACTTGGAATCTGGGTGGAGAAGCCAAGGATGGCGTGGAGCATGAGATATTGCAGATGTGAGAAGCCCTCCGAGGACTCCAAGAGCAGATTTGACGGGAGGCTCGGCGAGCCACGGGTCAGACGGAAACCATCTGAGAATGTCCTCAGTTTTGGCGAGACACATGGTCTCGGTCCCAAGCACGAAATGAAAAGCACAGGTGTTAGTTTGTGGTTCCTCTGTGCGGTTTATTCCTGTGTACATCTGTCTCTTTTGTGGAGCAGTTAGTAACAAGAGAGAAAGTGCACCTTCTCCCAGATTCCATGAGACATCCCCTGGAGATTCTCCTCCTCCTCCTCCTGTTTTTCTTTTTCTTCTTCTTTTTTTTGGCACCAGGGATTGAACTCAGGAGCACTCGACCACTGAGCCACATCCCCAGCCCTATTTTGTGTTTTATGTAGAGACAGGGTCTCACTGAATTGCTTAGCGCCTCGCCGTTGCTGAGGCTGGCTTTGAACTCGCGATTCTCCTGCCTCAGCTTCCCAAGCCATTGAGATGACAGGCGTGTGCCACCGTGCCCAGCTGGAGCTTCATCTTCTTTGAGTCTCTTCCTATCCCATCTTTGGCATCCTGCAATGCTATTCCTGTTTCTTCTGGGAGCACTTTCTTAATGAATCCCGGGCACAAGAGTCCTTGCCTCTGGAGATGCTACTGGCGCTCTAGAAAGAAGTACGAAACTCATTTTCTAAGCAGAAGTAAATTATTTTAATATCTGCCTACAGTTAACATTAATGTAATGCAAAACAAAAAACATAAAAGTCTGCATGCTCGATTACCTGCAACATTATTTTTTGGAGGTTATTTCATTTTGTAGTAATAACATTAATCCATTTTTGATAGGCAATGGTGTAATAAAGAAAACACTTAAACTTAGGTGCTTAACCCATGAGGGTTTTTATCTTAGCGCTGTTATGTGGCACTAAGTTCCATTCTGTAATTAGCCTTTCTGTTCCTGAGAGAAAGGGCAGGTTAAGGCAAAGACATGCAATAGTTCAAAATCTCTGAGCTGGAACATGCATACACCACCTGGGCTTCTATATTATTGGTCAAAGTGAGATGCATTGACCAGGCTGATCAGGCCAAGTCTCATGCTACACTGAATTGTGTGTTTGTCAATCAATGACTGGCATGGTGGCACATACCTGTCATCCCAGCTGCTCAGCATGTCAAGGCAGGAAAATAGCGAGTTGGAGGTCAGCCTCAGCAACTCAGTGAGGTCCTAAACAATGTAGAGAGACCCTGTCCAAAAATTTAAAAAATAAAAATAAAAAAGGGCTGGAGATGTGGCTAAGCAACCCTGGGGTCAATCCCTGGAACAAACAAAAAAAAAAGTCAGTCAACAGTATCAGCAATAGCACTAGGAGACCCTCTGTGTTGGTGAATCAATTCAAACAGTGGACATAAATAAATGAATTTAATACGATCCACAAACACCACAATGTGTTAGTCAGACTCCAGTCTTTGGGACAAAACACTTGACATAAGCAACTTAACAGAGAAAGAGATCATTCGACTTCATGATTAAGAAGATTTCAGCCCTTGGATGGTGGGCTGTTACTTTTAGGTTAATGGAGACGCAGCACATCATGGTGGGAAATGCCTGGCATAGGGAACTCCTCACCTCGTGAGACCCTGAAAGTGAAGAGAGAGAGTAAGAGCCAAGGTTCCAAGATCCCCTCCAAGGCCACACCCCCAAAGACCTAACTTCCTCCCACTAGGCCCCACCTCTCAAATGTCCATCATGGCTCAATAGCACCACCCACTGGTGAACAAGTGTCATTGGCCTTTGTGCGACAGTTCTGTTCCAACCATAGCACCAATTAATTCTCTCCTGACATCACAAAGAGGAAGCTGGGACACTGAGCTGGGTGGCAGAATATTTATATACAGGCATTCCTTATCTTATGCTGTGGTTTTGTCTGGAAAACCCCATTGTAAGGTGAAAAAGTTATAATTCAATAAGGCATTTAGCACACAGAACCCACTTGACATCCCGACTTAGTAACACAGCACACTGTAGCTGCCAAATTGTGAGAGGAATATACTGCATATCACAGCCATTTTAATCAGCTTTTGCATTAGCGACTGATTTGTCTGACAAAAACAATGTAGAGGAGGAAAATTTATTTGCTCTCCTGGTTTCAGAGGTTCAGTCCATGGCTGGCCGACTCCGTGACTCTGGCCCAAGGTGAGGCAGAACAAAATGGCGGAAGGGCCTGGAGGAGGAGAGCAGCTCAGGACGTGGCAACAGGAAGCAGAGAGAGCTCTGCTCACCAGGGACAGGATAGAGTCCCCAAAGGCACAGCCCAGTGACCCCCTCCTCCAGCCACACTCCACATGCCTGCAGCCACCACCCAGTTATTCCATTCAAGTGGATTAATCCAGTGATTATGTCACACCTATCATAATCTCACCAGTTCACCTCTGGCCCTTTTATGCTTTGTCTCACACTTGAGATTTCATGGGACATTTCATGTCTAAACAATAATATCAGCTCAAGAAATGATCAACTTTTTCTGAAGTTTGCACAACAATCTAAATACACTTTATACCCTTGAGCTGTACACTTAAAAATGCTTCAAAAGGCAAATTATGCATTAGGTATATGCCACCGAAATAAAAATGAAACAATGCAGAACATTTGCTTCATCAAATGTGGAGTGAGAAATTCTAACAATAGATTAATTATATTCTACAGTGACACATTAACATCACTGTATTGTTTATCTTCTGAGTGTCAGATTTATGTGTGTCTGCTTCAATCATTTGTGATGCATCAGGAATTTATGCTTTGCAAAGCTCTAATCAACCAGCATTAGCATCCTTTCTAAAGTTTATTCGTTCCAACTCAGAAAGCTTTAAGTCCTGTGATTTACAAAGCCAAGATTTGTGGATTATTGCAAAATAAAATAAGGTGGTATATCGGTATTATTCTATGTGGAGACCTGCCCAATCATAAACCAGGAGAAGCTGACTTGGTTTTGGAAATCATAGCATAAAACATAGTTTAACTCAGATCTGAGAAGTTGATAACACATGTTTCCTTCATGGCTGGTTGAAGCTAGAAATAATAAAATCCTCACCTCAAGTAACACAAATTTATAGCATCACTGGGAAAACCACAACTAAGCAAAGGGAGCTTGCCAACAAATACAGCTGTGAATTAGGAGAGAGTCTTATTTGTGATCACCATCATTGAAGTTTATGCTCTTTCACTGCAAGCGGAAAAGAAATTTCCCCACAAATTCCTAAGTTTAATATTTAAATTTGTCTTCTTCTCTTTTAACATGGGTCCATAAAGAGATTTGACCGTGGAGTTTTGAAGACCATTGCACACCTCCAATGGCTAGAAAGATTTCCATTTTGAGAAGAACGAATGAATTATAAGGGAATTCTAGATTGCCTTTTTTCCAAATTGTTTAAAACTTTCAAAAAATGGTTTTATTACACTTTATTTAGTTATACATATATATTCTTTGTTGCTGGCATAATTAGAAACATGGAAGACAACAATCTTTATGCATTTATGTATCAGTCAGCATAGGTAGTGCTAGCTGCTGTAACAAATAGCTCCACGCATGTCTTTAGTTTAGCAAAAGTATACTTTTATGGTCACCCAAATTCCAATGCAGAAGGTTTTGTTAGGATACTTGCTTGTTAGAAATAGTCAGGGATACAAAACTTTTTCATGATAGTGATCTGTTTTGTATCATTCAATCTGTAATGTCCCTGCCAAAGTGACAGGTATGGGGGAGGGACAGATTAGCAATGCAGGTGAAGGTTTAGCAACCACCTGCTGTTACCTTTGGCAGAGTGAAATCCTCCCAAATCTCATTGGCTTGGATGGTTGTATGCTTCCAAGCGAACTTCCAGGGAGGGTAGGTAATGTATCTCAGTAAAAAAGGGATGAATGGGGTGATCCCAGTACTCCATGCTTAACACAAAACCATCACCCAGGATTTGTACGTTTCCCAAGGAAGAACCTTGTGGATTTGGTAATTTCTCATTTGCTTTCCCAGTGTGAGGTGAATGGCTTGCTCCATGACACATACCCACCGTGATGCTGTGCTCCCCCACAGGCCTAAAGAGCTGGGGCCAATGGATCATGGACTGAAACCTCCCAAACTCTGAGCAAAAATAAACCTTTTGTCTCCATAAGTTGGTTATCTCAGATGTCTATTACAGTAACAGAAACGGACTGACACATCTGTGATTCAATTGAGATTTCTAGATGTGTCTCTGAGGATGTTTCCACAAGAAATGAACATTTGAAACAGTGCAGCAGGGTGGATTGGACATTGTCCAATCCATTAAGTACCCACATGGAACACAGAGGTGCAATCACATTGGATCCTCTCTCTTGGCACTGGAGTTGGGACGTCTGCCTTCTGCCCTCCAACATTTGCCATCCTGGTTTGTGGGCTGATGCAAGTAGCTCTCTACCAGTTGGTCCTCAGGACAGCACCAGCTTCCCTGGTTATCCCGTTTACAGATGACCGATCATGGAATGTTTTAGCTTTGATAATCTTGTGAGCCAATTCATCTCTCTCTCTCTCTCTCTCTCTCTCTAATACATCATCTACCAGTTTTGTCAATTTAGGTGGTTGTCTTTATCTGGGCAAGGTTGCTCCTGGCACTCGGTGTATGGAGCCCAGAGAGGCTGCTCCACACCCTGCAGTGCACAGCACAGCACAGCACAGAGAACTTCCACTCTTAGATGCCCACAGTGCAAAGAAAACCTGCAGGACAGAGTCTCTATCTATCATCCATCCATCCAGGTATCATCTATGTATTCATCTATTATCTATCTATCTATCGATTGATCGATCGATCTATCCATCCATCCATCATTCTATCTATCTATCTATCTATCTATCTATCTATCTATCTATCTATCTATCTATCTATCTATTCATCCAACCATCCATCCATCCATCATTCTATCTATCTATCTATCTATCTATCTATCTATCTATCTATCTATCTATTCATCCAACCATCCATCCATCCATCATTCTATCTATCTATCTATCTATCTATCTATCTATCTATCTATCTATCTATTCATCCAACCATCCATCCATCCATCATTCTATCTATCTATCTATCCATCCATCCATCATTCTATCTATCTATCTATCTATCTATCTATCTATCTATCTATCCATCCATCCATCATTCTATCTATCTATCTATCTATCTATCTATCTATCTATCTATCTATCCATCCATTTATCCATCCATCATTTTACCTATCTATCTATCTATCTATCCATCCATCCATCATTCTATCTGTCTATCTATCTGTCTATCTATCTATCATCCATCCATCATTCTATCTGTCCATCCATCCATCCATCCATCCATCCATCCATCATTCTATATCTCTCTATCTATCTATCTATCCATCCATCCATCATTCTATCTGTCTATCTCTCTATCTATCTATCTATCTATCTATCTATCTATCATCCATCCATCATTCTATCTATCTGTTTATCCATCCATCCATCCATCCATCCATCCATCCATCCATCCATCATTCTATCTATCTATCTCTCTGTCTATCTGTCTGTCTGTCTGTCTGTCTGTCTATCTATCATCTGTCTCTCCAATTGCTTCTACTTGTCTGCAGAACCTTCACTACTACAGCTGTCAATCTGGGACACATACCTGAGACTTATCACACACCAGCAAATCTCACAGCAGTCACCAGAACGATGGCTTACCTGAATTTCCTTTTGGGGAGCTGTGGGGATATTCGAGACCTAGAGCTATCCGAACGGCTCACGGAGGCTGGTGTGGATCTCCAAGGGAGAGCACGTGCCTAGCATATGTGTGGTCACGGATGGCATCCCAGCCCCGGTGGGCAAAAACGTCCCCCTTTCTAGAACAGTTGACGAAGCTGGACCAGGAGAGACACAGACAAGCTGAACGTTGAGCTGTTTCCCCAAGGAGACCTTCAGCCTGGCCTCCAGATAAGTATGAACCAAAGCTGTCAGAGCATCTGATAGAACGGGAAAGCCCGTGTGGCCACCTCTCTTGGGACCGGGATCAGGCACGTTTTAGTTTGAATGGCACTTTAGTGCTTCACGCAGCTGGATGGAGGATGCTTGCCTGGCAGGAAATGAGCTCCACGATGACACATTTCATCCTTTTTGTTAGCTGGCCACACTGAGAATTCACTTAGTTAATTAAAAGCATACTTGAGGGAAGAGACTGTAATTTTCCATCACCAGTTTGGAGCTGAAACAGGTGATAATCTCCCCAGGTATCGCTTTCCCTCTCAGGAAATCAGTGGCTGGCGTGATTATTTCCATGACCTTGTGCAAGGGTGAATTTCACAGTGCGAAACACTCTTTCCAGGTCCACAATCCCTGCTTTGCACGCCACGTACTCTTGCACCCATTTCCATGTCGTTAATTCCCCCGCTTATGTCAAACCACAGTCACTATGGCAACCTGCTGATGGGTGTGGCCATGAACCTGTCCATTTAGCATCGTCCACAAATGCAAATTAAATAGGAGAGTGCTCCTGCAGCCAAGGGAAAAATACAGGTCGAAGGGAGAGCGTTCGTTTTTCAGTACAGTTAGTACTTAAGACCGGCAAGTGTTCTCGTGTTAAAAGACAGCTTTGCATGAATGACAACTTTTGAGGTAAAAATAGCAGTGACCTCAAACTCAGTGCAGCACACAGGTAGCCAAAATAGCCTTTTACGGATCACAAGAACAAAAGGAATACAGCCACCCTGCAGACAAATACGATGTGAACTGCACGTTACAATTTTAGGTTTAAACATCTGTCTTGGTTCTTAAATGGAAATGCACTCTCATTTTTAAAAATTTGGGACACAGAAAAAATAAAATAAAATAAAAAGAGAGAGAATGAGTCATTTTTCCAAGAATCCAGTCCACACCCATGATAGCACCAGCCCACAATCTCCATGGCTGATGTAGTTGTCTTTTTTCCCTGTGGTGAATCAACAATAACAATGGTCTATAGTGAATGACTTGGGGTAGTGTGTCTTTTGTTCAAGGCACATTTTTCTGGAGTAAATGTTCAGGGATGCAGTTTTGGAGTCTCGTGCGAATGCAATATTTAGTTTTTGTAAGAAATGGGCAAATTCTCTTCCAGCAAGACTTTATCACATTTCCTACCTGTCAGCAACATATGTGATCCAGTTCCTGGATCCCTGTCCACATTTGGCATTATCAAAATATGTTTTAGCGATTGTCACAGGAGTGTGTGGATAGCTGATTAGGCTCCTACATAGTGTTTTCTTTTCCTGGCTAGGTGGTTCTCTGACTTCCTGTCTTGCTGTGTGATCTCTCCCTCTCACCTCTGCCCCAGGCTCTCTGATCCCAGCTGCCATAAGATCCTCATTAGAGCCATAGAGATACCGGCACCGGGTCCTTGACTTTCCAAGACTGTGAGTTCTATGGTTCACTTTTCTGTATAAAGCACAGGAGGGTAGTGCATACAGCATGGAAACACTGGTTATATGTTCTCATAGGACCCAGTAGAACTGCATGCTATGAAGACAGTGAAAAATTCATTTCTATAATTTTTTAGTCAGCATTTTGAGAACACGCCTAACCACAGGTATTTGCATCCACAGAAAGATAAATGACACACAGAGGGGACAGTCACATTGATTAGTTGATTTTTGTGGAACCTATTCTATCCCTATGTTGGATAAGAACCCACAGTTTTAAAAGGGAAATGACAGAAAACAGCAAGGTTTAATTACATATGCAAAAGTGATCTGGCCTTCTCTTAAGCAAATGCTAATTGAAGCCATCAAGGCAAATGTTCTTCTTTTATTATGCCAGACTTTACAAATTTAATAATAATATTCATGTCAGCAAGGGTTTGGAAGAGACTAGCATGAATTCATGAGTGGCCTTGGGAAGGAAAAAAAAGGAAATTTAGAACCAAAATCGAAATAAAATTTAGGAAACCATGGCTATTATGTTAAAAAAAAAAAAAACCTCTGAAATACTAGTTATAAAACTACGACTGAATATACACATGATTTATGGGCAGGTAAATATCTTTATGATTGCTGCAAAGATATTTTATTAGTGTTCTAACTTTCATTTCTCTCTCCCCCCCCCCCCCAGTCATTGAACCCAAGGGGTACTTAACCACTTAGCCATATCCTCAGCCCTTTTTATATCTGAGGGCCTCTGTAAGTTGCTGAGGGTGGCCTCAACTTGCAATCCTCCAACCTCAGCCTCCTGAGCCACTGAGATTACAGGCATGAGCCAATGTACCCACCCTTACTGTTATAATTTTCAAAATTACACTAAAAACCAAAAGCCAACACATTCTCCTTCCACATAATTTCTTAGAGTGTTTCAGTATAGTTAAAGGTCAATAACATTCAAAAGAATGGATTGAATTTGTCAATTGATGTGAAGGATCTCAATGTTCTCCTTTTCCACAAAAAACTTGGGGTGCAAAATGATGTATATAAACAGACATATAACACATGTTATGTGTGTGTGTGTGTGTGTGTGTGTGTGTGTCTTCCATTTATACGGGTTAAGCAAATACTACATTACCAAATTGCTGTATTTTAGAATTTCAAAATTATTTCTTAATGTTTTTTCAGAAATTTTTAAATTTTGCAATTTTTTTTTTTTTTTTTTTGGTACCAGGGATTGAACTCAGGGGCACTCAATGACTGAGCCACATCTCCAGCCCTATTTTGTGTTTTATGTAGAGACAGGGTCTCACTGACCTGTTTAACACATTGCTAGGTTGCTGACGCTGGCCTGCAACTTGTGATCCTCCTGTCTCAGCCTCCCGAGCCACTGAGAAAAGAGTCATGAGCCATTGTGTCCATCCAATTATTTTCTCATCTCTTGATGATTGTCCAATTCACTTGACTATCTTTCTGAATTATCTTCTCTTTCTAAATAAGGAAAATTGGTAATTACTATATCAAGTTGGTTTTGCCTCTGTTTTTATATAATTTTTTGATATTTACAAAGGCCACAAATTCTCTCAAAGCATGATGTGCCTTGAGATTTCCCTAACACAGTTATAAACATTAGTATAATATTTTGTAAGGAAAAATACAAGTTCAAGTGTGCACAATTTCATGCTCCATCTAAAAACATCAGTATTTATCGAAGAATCACCCTTTTCAGAGACTTGATGAACAGTGTTTGTGTTTTGCTGGCTTTAACTCTGTGGGCAAATGTGTTTTTACTGATAGTTCCTTCCACTTTAGGCTAAATGCAATTGCCTTGATTCTGTTTTATGGTGAATCCTTCGAGTGTCTGTTTAAAATTACACAACCCGGTGACACTTCTGAATTGTCCCTGTGACAAAGCACGCAGAATGGAAACAGGGACTTGGGAATTTAAGGAGACCTGAATTCGATAATCCTAAATGAGCAAGTTTTCACTTTGCATAATACAGGAAAAGACCTTCCAGTTTTTAAAATGCATTTCTTCTCTGCAATGTGATCTAAGGTATGGTAGAGGCTGAACTGTGATCTATCAAAATCCCTGTGTTCTAATCCTCACACCCGGGACTTCAGGATGCAGCTGTTATTTGGAAAAGGATCTTTGAAAAGTGACTGACAGCCAGGCCCAGTGGTACACCTGTAATCCCAGGTACTTGGGAGGCTGAAGCAGGAGGATCGCAAGTTGGAGGCCAGCCTCATCAACTTAGTGAAGCCCTAAGGAATTTAGAGAGATTCTGTTTCAAAATAAAGGAGAGAAAGGTCTAGGGTTTTGGCTCAGTGGTTGAGTGTGTGTGGGTTCAATCCCTCTTACCAAAACTTTTAAATGAATTGATAACTAAAAAGAGGTGACAGAGGTGCAGTGAGATCCCCAGGGTGGCCCTGAGCCCACAGGACTGGGGACCTTCTAAGAAGAGGAGATGAGGACACAGACGCACACAGAGCCCAGGAGAGAGGCCTTGTGGGGAGCCAGCCCTGCCCACAGCTGCACCTGGGCTTCCAGTTTTCTATTGCAAATAAATCGCACCCCTCACCGTCCCCAGGTGCTGTTCCTCACAGTGAAAGGAACCTTCTGACCTCAGCAGACCCTTCCTGCTCTGGGGTCCTTCCGTATTTATTGCATTTCCAAAAAAGAGGACTGTTCCATTGAGGTTCCTGAATGGAATTAATACTGATTCCTTTAATGTCCCTTATAAAGCTGACCTGTCCGTCCTTGCCACCTGCTGTTGGAGGCAGGGTCCTCAAGGGCTCCGAGGTGTATTTAGGGGCACGCTGCCTAAGGTGCTCCCCTCCGGTGTTTCCTGAGGGTGCAGCTAGTTGGAACCACACCCAGAAACACCTGAAACGGAACTTCAGAGCTCAGACGGTTGGCATTGCTCCTCCCAAGGGCTGTGGATTATCCGTCTTCACCAGCTTCAACGGCCCTGCTGCAAAGGAACCCGTGCAGGAGTTTACAAATACCCTGGATTTAATTGCAGAATTTTATTTCTATGTCCCACGTCGAGGAAGCATGTGTTTGGAAAAAGCGCTTATTGTACTCTGATAGATTTTTGATGCCTGTAATGGAGTCAGCCCCAAATTCTTCTACGTTCCCTCTTTAAAAATTGTATCAATTTTTTCTAGTCCAACCATGATGGTCATTACCATCTTCCTTTGTTCTACAGATAGTTACGTTATTGCAATATTCCATTTCCCTTTTCTGTTCAAATAACTTTTTTTTTTTCAGTACAGACTTGCTCTACCACTCAGCTACATCCCCAGCCTTTTTTAAAAAATTTTTATTTTGAGACACAGTCTCCCTAAATTGCTGAGGTTGGCCTCCAACTTGGGATCCTCCTACCTTGGCCTCCCGAATCAGTGGGATTATAGATTTCCACCACGGCATTGAGCTCCAAGAATTTCAAAAGTCAAAATTTTGCCCGATGGAAGGACATATTGGGCAAAGATAAAGTGTTCAACCTCCTACATTAAATGGGACGGAAGGGGCTGGGGCTGTAGCTCAGTGGTAGAGAGTTTGCCTTCTATGCATGAGGCCCTGGGTTTGATCCTTAGCACCACATCAAAATAAATAAATAAAATAGAAGTACGATGTCCATCTACAACTAGAAAAAATATTTTAAAAATCAGAACTGGAATGTGAAACAGAACTAGAAAATATGTTAACGCACTAGAAATCATGGATTTTAAAAAAAAGAATAGCAGCATTTCCTATTTCCAAGCTCTGTTTTGTATTTTATGTATTAAATCCTCCTAAGATAATGCACATGAGGATTTTAAATGAGTACTTTTGGATTTAGTAATGAGTTTAAACATTTTATTACCATAAGACCTAATTCATTGTATTGTTCATGTCTGAAACATTTCAAAGATCCTTAAAAAAAAAAAAATACTGGTTTGGTTAAAATCTCCTTGGCTTCCAAGCGACTAAGACCTTCATTCCCTTTTCAATGCAATATAATAGTCCCTCCTCCTTGACGTCCTGCAGAAATGGTGGCCTGTGTTCCTGGGATGTGTCCCTCTCAGCTGCTCATAGAGAACTGTGTCTCCTGGGAAAGCCTCTCAGAGCCTCCATTTCTAAGGCTGTGGTCCCCGGGGGTGTGCTGGGCTCACTGGGTTAGAAAACAGAGGAGGGGGAGGAGGAAGAGGAAGAAGGACAGGAGGAGAATAGAAGCAGCCATTGGAGAGAACACGGCTAGAAACCGAGGGCATCGTGTTAAGTGGAACAAGCCACCAAAGGCTTGTGTGCCCTGCTCGATGTCAGTGAGATGCTGAATCCAAAGAAGCTGATCTCATCGAGGCCAGGAGAGTGCTTTTGAGAGGCTGGGAGGCGGGCGTGGAGCGAGGCCAGGGAGATCTTGCTCAAAGAGCCCTACATACAGGAGGAAGGCATCCAGCAGGCTTGCTCTGCAGCGTGAGGGGGCAGCTGTGTTCCTGAGCAGTGCCAATGGTGCGTGTTGAGTCTTCTCAACCCACAGCACACCCCGCTGACACCCTGATACTAAGGAAAAATTTGTTTTCTCTGCTCGTTGAAGAAAAACACTGAAGATTCTTAGCAAAACCTTGGAGATAAAAGCTAGCTATTAGCTGGGCACGGTGGTGCACACCTGTCATCCCAGCACTTAGGGAGGCTGAGACAGGAGGCTCGCAAGTTCAAAGCCAGCCTCAGCAATGACGAGGCACTAAGCAACTCAGTGAGACCCTGTCTCTACATAAAACACAAAATAGGGCTGGGGAGGTGGCTCAGGGGTCGAGTGCCCCTGAGTTCAATCCCCAGTACCAAAATCTACCTTGACTTTTAAACCATCTCATTTTAGTCTGAGTCTCTGAGAATAAAATTTGCAAAAGAATCCCAGGTTCCCGTATGGAAAGAGAAAGCACACCTGAATTTTGCTCTGCTAGAAAATGACCGGTATCTGTAGAATGACCCTACAAAATAAAAAGGAAGTGCCAGCTAATGCAGTGTGCCAACCCCTTCTCCAAACTCTCTCCCTGGTATAAATATTGCCGCCTCATGTTTTCCAATACGTGAGCAAATGAAAACCCTGACCAAATACAATACATTTATTTTCAATTAATAAGATTTTGCTTACTTGAAAATTAGCGTATGTTGGAATACCTCTGTCTTCCTGGAAAAAAAAAATGATACACTTTAAGTAGAGACTAGATACGACTGGCAGATGAAAAAAAAATCATACTAAAATTTATTTATTCATTTATTTGCATCTCGAATGGGTCTGAGTTTATCCTCTGAGGAAATGCACCAAATTCTTTGATTTTAGCTGTTTTTGAAGTGGGAAGTTCGGCAGGATGTTTAAATCACAGCACTGATTTTAACTCTGAACTATGCAAAACATCTACCAGGTTAAATATCCGGAAGCACTTGAATTATTAACATTATTCACACAACTGTACTTTTATTCTGTAAATGAATGCGGATGTTTTATTATATTTTGTGGGCATGATGACCTAGTCTTATTTTATTACACTTAAGTGTCCTCTTGGAAGGAGGAAAAGAGGGAGAGGGGTGAAAGGAGGCTGGATCCTCGGTGGACACCAGTTACAGTTCAATTGCATTAAGCAGTTCTGGGGTACTGTTGCACAGGACGTTAACTATAACAATTATACACTGGATATTTCAAGAAATCTCTAGAAAATATTGGCAATGCCTTCTCCATAAAGAAATAATAAATGTTTAAGGAGATAAGTACGTTTGGCTAGGTTGAAATGTTACACAAGGCGTACACACATTGACGTATCTCAGGACATCTCCTACTAGACACAGCTTTTACATTAGTATGTATCGTTCTAACACATTTAAAAATACATAAAATGAACAGATGCAGTTTGTGTAAAATGAGATGGACAAGAAACCAAACCACATGGAGACTAAGACGGGAGAAAAAAAAAAAACTGACTGCAGTTGATTGAATATTTTCAGCCAAGGGACAAATTAAAATTGCATGTTTTGAATTGAATATCTCAAATCTTTATCAATATTTCACGGCCTGTGATTAATGTATTGTCTGGAAAGATGCACAGCAATGGTATTTAAAATAATAATAATGGTAACTATAAGAAAAAAATAATAAAGTCATGCAGATAATTGCATAAAATCCCAAATAGCCATTCTCTCCCAGTCCATCAAGACTTGCTGGTACCATAGTTAAAGATCCTGACGCTGTTTTAATTTTTTGTTAGACTTTGAGTGATGGGATGCCTCTCTTCCCATTCTCTGGACACATTGCTTGTATCCATCCCATCTGGTTTTTTCCATGGTTGAATTATAGACTATGGAGAATAGTAGATGCTTAAGAAAACTGAGGGTTAAAAGGTATCTGCTATTGGAATGCACCTCTATTTGAACCTGAAAAAGGGGTAAAGTTACCAGATTAGGGAGAGATTTCCTGTTGCCTTGGGTGATGGTGAGAGGAATCAGCGCTCATTTCCCATCCAGTACAACCCTGCTTAGGGATAGGGTTAGGGCTAGGGCTTTGGTCACCCCACGTGTCTGAGGCTGAAGAATGAGCTCCTGTTTTCCTCCAAGCATCTTTAAGAACAAGGTCTGAGCCGGGCGCAGTGGTGCACACCTGTCATCCCAGCACTTAGGGAGGCTGAGACAGGAGAATCGCGAGTTCAAAGCCAGCCTCAGCCAAAGAGAGGCCCTAAGCAACTCAGGGAGACCCTGTCTCTACATAAAACACAAAATAGGGCTGGGGAGGTGGCTCCGTGGTCGAGTGCCCCTGAGTTCAATCCCCAGTACCAAAAAAAAACCAGAACAAGGTCTGACCTCATCACCCTGAAAATGCAGAGGAGATCAAGTCACCAGGCAAAGTACCAGCAAAGTGATCCCAACCCAGCTGCAAATCATACTTCCAGCATGGAAAGGAAAGTGCATTGAAGAGATGGGTATGTGCATGACTTATCTCCCTGTCTGCAGAAGGGTTATTTGGGGAGAGGACGGTGGGGTCTGTAATGACATCATTCACCTTGGGTCTGTGATTTTTTTACTTTTTTATTTTTGAGGCATCTGCGCCAAGCTTGGCGCGGGGAGGGAGATGCCTTCCAGGGATCTGATCTGTCACTGCAGGAGCATCCTAAAGCACCCACCCACCCAAGCCTACCTGGTGCCTGTCAATCATTCCTTAACCTCCCGGTACCCTGAACAGACAGGGTAAACCCTGAGGCTGCGGCCGGCATGCTCTCTCACCGGGAAACCTCCCTTTCAATCAGATGCAACAGTGCGCTTTAGAAAAGGATGGAAACCTAGTGCAAAATAATGCTCACTCTGCAAAATCGCTCATGGGATACTCTTCCACCCCTGGAGCCACAGAGTCACAGAATCCAAAGAGCTATTCAAAAATCGGCTCAGACCAACGCATTTCTAGGGGACCTACATCCTTGGTACCATTCTCTGGGTTGAGCAATGACAAAATTTAGGGTTAGTCTATGGCAATACCTTTCTAACCGCTATCAAAACATGGAAGTTTCACACTGTGACTTTGCACACATCACCCAAATCTCTGGCTCGGCTGCACATGGCTGCCTTGCGGATAAGAAGGCAAACAGCAATTTGTTTTCCGTGTGTTTTTTATGCCAGATGTTAAGGCCTTTATTCAAATAAGAATTTGCCATCCATCATTGTGCTCGCAAATACTGCAACAGCTTGCTCATGGGTTGGGAGCGTGGAAATGTTCACATGGTGCATTGGATCCTTTTCTCCAGTATTTTTCTCCTGCAACCCAGAATTGTATGCTTGCAAGTCTCCGCCGAAGAAAATGGAAAGTAGGGTGCAGGGATCCCCTCATGCACAAATAAGTGTCATTTTAGATGGCAGCCAGCTTTAAAAACATGCCTTTCTCTGAGGGACCAAGAAGACGAGACTCCCTGGGTAAAAGGAAAACGAATGGCTCCCTGTCATCCACGGGGATATCCTCCTGATATGGTCCCTTCTACAAATGCACGAGCCAGAAGCCCAAAGGCTTCCTCTCCTGATGCGCGGGTTTTCTGCAATGAACCCTAATTCCTCCCGCGTCTCTGTCTATTTTCGGAGGAATGGTAGCTCTAAAACAGCTTGATGCTTTGAGAGTCCGGCTAGAATAAATAGCAAATAAACTTGAAATGATTTTGGAGGCTGATTTTTTTAAAGTATTTTGACTGCTTATTGTAGTCCTTCTCAAAGGCTGCCGCAGACAAGTTCTGCAGCCAGGGTGGCTTAAACAACAGAGATCTACCTCCCCCATTCCTGGAGGCTGGAGGTCCTGGTCCAGGCATGGGCAGGGCAGGCTCCTCCCGAGGCCTCTCTCCTGGAATTGCAGACGCCGTCTTCTCCCTGGATCCTCACAGGGTGGTCCCTCTGTGTGCGTCTGTGTCCTCGTCTCCTCTTCTTACCAGGACACCAGTTCTATGGGGTCAGGGCCACCCTGGGGACCTCACTGCACCTCTGTCACCTCTGTAAAGACCCATGTCCATGGACTGTGGTTGTAGCTCAGTGACAGGGTGCTTGCCTAGCATGTGTGAGGCACTGGGTTTGATCCTCAGCACCACACAAAAACAAATAAAATAAAGATATTGTTTCCCTCTACAACTAATTATTTAAAACAAAGACTCATTTTCAAATAGGGTCATGTTCTGAGGTCTTCCAAATAAGTAGTTCTATTTACACTCATCCACTTATGCACAGTTTAGTTTCATAGGGTTTTTGTTTACTCCAGATAAACTGTGTTCAAAAAAAAATTTTTTTTAATAAAAAATTTCAGAACAAAACAATTCACTAATTTGAAATAGTTCACGGTCCTGAGAAGCATGATAACCTCCTGTGCTGGCTCACTCCATCTCACCTAGGTTGGGGAACATCACTTTGTCCAGTGTATCCACACAGTATATGCTACAGTCACATCAGTTACCAGACTGTCAGAGAAACATGAGGCTTATGTTTGAGTAATCATGATTTTACTTAATAAAGGTCCCCATGCACATGAGTGGTGATGCTGGTAACTCAAATACATCAGAGAGAATCTGCGAAGTGCCTCTTTCCAGTGAGAAGAAGGGTTTGCCATGGTATGTGCATGGATAAGAAATAGCCCAGTATTTATAAGATTCAGTGCCGAGTGTGATTTCGGGCATTCACTGAGGGTCTTGGAATGGACCTGAAGGGTTAAAGCAGGGCTATTGTACTGACTCACAGAGACAGAACTGAGCCGGTAACATCACTGCCCTGGGACAGAGCTCACCTTGATTCTTCTCTCTTCACTTCTAGCCATAAGCCTACCTGGTCCTCTGCAGACTGTGAGATCCAAACCTTGAGCCTCAGAGACGGGTGAACTTCCTGGCATTCAGATTTCCTCATTCAGGGAGGAATCGGCTCTTTAATTGAGAAGGATTTAAACCAGCTAAGGAGATGAATAGGAAGCTGGAACCTGGCATGGTAAGTTCTAAGGGGCACAGAGGTGGACGGGACATCTTGCTGCAGCTCAGGCTCCTACTAGGGAGCTCTGAGTTCCTTCAGCATTGCTTGCAAGCTCCCAGGAGAGGGTGTCTGAGGTCCCCTAAGGTCTACACCTTGCATAGGACAGAGATAAAGCTACGGAGGGGGTGCATTGTGTAGTTACCCAATTAATTGGGGTCTTCACAAGTTATCCAAATTCTTTTTGTTCATATTTATCATGGAAAAAAAAAACCCAGCTCCCATCTGTGATGAGCATATTTGCAGTTATGTTTTCTTTAATTGCTGCAATGCACTGAGCTAATTGAAACTATTTGCTGAACAATTCCTTAAGAGTTTTTATATCACCAAAAATATCTGAATAATATTTATGATAAAAATCTACACGGTGAATTAAAACCTCAAATGTGCTTACGGAGAAACATTTTGCATAATGCTCCCTAATAGGGTTTATAGTATGTTAATGACAACTTATATTGAAGAAGAATGCAGGAAATTGTTTTCAATATTAAATTAGCTATTATTCATGGTAGAATTTTTTTTGCCTTTGATACATGAAAAGTGGAAGGGAGTTCTCTTTTTTTCAGCTTAAAGTCTAAAAATTTTGACTACAATTACACTACTGTGTATAAAGTCACAAACCCAATATAATACTATATACAAACTCACGAACATAATATACGTATTGTATACATCAATGCAAAAACTAATAACAGGCAGAAACAAGCTAGATTTTTGGGGGTGAGTACCAGGGATTGGACTCAGGGGCACTCGACCACTGAGCCACATCCCCAGCCCTATTTTGTGTTTTATGTAGAGACAGGGTCTCACTGAGTTGCTTAGCGCCTTGCCATTGCTGAGGCTGGCTTTGAACTCGCGATCCTCCTGTCTCAGCCTCCTGAGCCACTGGGATTACAGGTGTGCACCACTGAGCCCAATCAGATTTATAATATCAACCAGTAAGATGTTATGGTATCAAAAAATCTATGCAACTTTTAAGTTCCTAATCATATATTAAAAGCTATTTTTGAGGCTAAGCAAATCATGATGCATCCACTGTATGGAATACCACCCAGAAATTTAAAAAAAGAACAGAAACAAATTATGGATTCTTGGAAAAATCTGGAAATATTTCTAAGAAAGGAGTCATTCCTAGGTGCCTGTGGGGAAAGGGTCCTGGGACCCCCTAGCAGACCAACATCCAAGGATACCCAAGTCTGTTATATAAATTGGTAAAGTATTAGCATATAATGTCCATATATCGTCCTGCATATTATAAATCATCTCTGATGACTTATAGCATCAAATCCAATGTAAATGCTACATAAAGAGTCATTATTTTATTATCAGTTAGGGAATAATGCTATTTACCAAGGCCATATATGTTCAGTAGAGATGCGAATTTTCAACATTTTCTTATGTACTATTTTCAAACTGACAGTGTTCTGGAAAAGGAGCACAGATTGGTGGTCACCTTGAGTTGGGCAAGACCCAAGCTGGGAGAGTCGTGTATGTGGCTACAAAACATCTACATGAGCCAGGTGCTGTGGCGCACACCAGTCATCCCAGCATTTAGGGAGGCTGAGTCAGGAGGATCGCAAGTTCAAAGCAGCCTCAGCAACAGCAGGCCCTAAGCAGCTCAGTGAGACCCTGTCTCTACATAAAACACAAAATAGGGCTGAGGAGGTGGCTCAGTGGTGGAGGGCCCCTGAGTTCAATCCCCAATACCAAAAAAAACCTTCCGCCATTTTGTTCTGCCTCACCTTGGGCCAGAGCCATGGCGTCCGCCCGCCATGGACTGAACTTCTGAAACCAGGAGCCCCAAATCAACATTTTCTCCTTTAAAATTGTCTTTGTCAGATTTTTTGCGGGTCAAAAAACTGAATAAAACATTGGTGTATAAATACACCTACCAGTGGGGTTCATCTGGCAGGCCATGTTCATGCAGGCACATAACATAATTCGATCAATCCTTTTCCATCCCTTCATTTCTGCCCCAATCTTCCTGCCTTATGCTATTGATCTCTCATTATCATTATCATTAATTAGTGCATTATTATATATAAAAGGCATGTGACTTGTGGTATATCTGTACGCAGACACAGCATGAGTTGATAGATTTCATTTCCCAGGGATTTCCCTCCTCTTTCCTTCTCCATCTCCTTCCTTTATTTCTTTGTCTCCCTTCTATAAAATAATCCTTTTTTTTTAATCACTTAAGGACTTGTTGGCATTGATAACAGCTTATGGATGCTTAACCAACCGCGTGGCCACTTCTGAATTTTTTCCTGGTGACCATGGGTTCCAGATGAGAGAGGAGTTGATTTCCAGCCTGTCTTTATAATGTGGCTCTTCATCCTGAAGCCTTAAATACCCTCAGAGATATAAATCAGGTAGGGGTTTTCATTAAAAAAAGAAAAGAATATAATGGAAGTTTATTTTTCCTATAAAAAGTGTTAATCATTATTACATTTAGTGGCCAGGGACGCTCATGTCCATCCCTACGTCTCTGTGTGGCTTTTCTCCACCCATTTACATGAGACTGATGGACAGAACTGTATGAATCACAGGAAAAAGGAGGTGGGTTCAGTCTGATGGTAACATGTGTCTCTTGGGATTCACTTTACCGGAAAACTCAATTTAAAATGTCACAAAAGGGGGTTTTCTGGTCCCAGGTCAAAGGCTATTCCTAAGCACCACATGCATCAGTCACGGAATAAACGTGGTATCATGGAAATGAGAAAAAATGGAGCTAAAGATTTGTCCCTGACCCTGTTTTCAACCTGCAAAGAATGTGTGAAATTTCTACAAAGGGGGAGAAACCATTAGCACATGTACCCAATATCTCCACATTAAAAGGGGCATCTTATTTCTTTCCTTTTTAACATATGGTAGAACACTTTCTGATACATGGTGTTTCCGTACCCAGAACCATATATTGTTTTACAAAGTGGCTGTGTTTTGATTAATTTCATTCAATTGTTCACTCAGGATTAAGAACTTGCCAATCACTCCTATTTATTCATATACTGCATTTTAAAATTAATGCATTAAGAAAAATGAATTTCCTTAAGGGAAATTAATTATACAAAAGGTAAGTTTCATATTTAAAAGTAGCGTACTATAGTGAAACAGGCACATCAATGTTTATAGCAGCTCAATTTATGGTAGGTAAGCTATGAAACCAAATGTGGTGGCCTTTAATCGATGAATGAACAAAGAAAATGTGGTTTATATACACAATGGAATATTACTCAGCCAAGAAGAAGAATGACTTTATGATATTTGCTGGTAAATGGATGGAGCTGGGGAATATAATGCTAAAAATTACTCAGCCATAAAGAAGAATGACTTTATGATATTTGCTGGTAAATGGATGGAGCTGGGGAATATCATGCTAAGTGAAATTAGCCAATCCCCGAAAACCAAAGGCTGAATGTTCTCTCTGATATGAGGATGCTAACCTACAATAAGGGAGGGGAAGAATAGAAGTTTAATGCGTTAGACAAAAGGAAATGAAAGGAAGGAAATGGGATGGGAATAGGAAAAACAGTAGCATATACCTGACACAACTTTCCTCTGTACGTATATGAATACACCACAGTGGATCTCAGCATTTTGTAGATGGGGGTCCTAATTAGAACAAGATATAGACCCTGCTGGTATAAATATATCAAAATAGATTCTACTATCATGTACAACGAAAAAGAAGAAATAAAAATTTAAGCTTCATCCAAATTCCATTTCTCCTGTATTTCTTGGCAAAATCACATGCAATGAATTTACACCTTTCGATCTAGTTGTTAGACCGCTAACTCCTTTCATACTGAATGTGATACCTCTTTATAGTTTCACGCACCCCGTCTACAATAAGTCTCATATAAGATGAGAATTTCAACTTACTCCATTTAAAACCATTTCTTTCACATCGGAGTTTAAAATAACAAAAGCACATCATAAATCACATGACGGAGTGCTTGTACATAAACATTATAGCTATTAAGAACCACAAAATTGAGCTGCTATAAACATTGAAGTGGCTGCGTCACAGTCGTATGCTGATTTTAAGTCCTTTGGGTGTAGACCAAGGAGAGGGATGGCTGGGTCACGTGGTGGTTCCATTCCAAGTTTTCTGAGGAATCTCCATCCTGCTTTCCAGAGCGGTTCCACCAGCAAAGTATGTGTGTGGAATATTACTCAGCCATAAAGAAGAATAAAATGATGGCATTTGCTAGTAAATGGTTGGAGCTGAAGAACATCATGCTAAGCAAAATTAAGCCAATTCCCCCAAAAAACAAAAGACTGAATGTTTTGTCTGACATATGGATGTTAATTCACAATGTAGGGGGGCCAAGGGAAGAATAGAGTCACCTTACATTAGGTAGCGGGGAATGGAGGGAAGGGAGGGGAGGGGATCTGGGGATAGGAAGGACAGTAGAAAGAAACAGACATTATTACCTAATGTGTATATAAGACTGCATGGCCAATGTGATTCCACCATTACCATCAGAAAAATGAGAAATTACAGACCATCTATGTGCATACATGCATTCTACTGTCACGTATAATTAATTAAAACAAATTTTTAAAAAAAATTACCAAAAAATAAATAAACAAATAACCATAGAAATATGGTCCCAAAGATGACCTCATTCAAATTGCAATATAAATTCCTATTTGAACTGCCACGAAGGATCCCCTTGAAGATGATCTCCTCAGATCATCCATCCATGTTGGAAAACACTCGCCATCAGATTTTGATTCTCGTTTCTAACTCACTGCACGCCAGTTGTGCTTTAGGACTGGAAACGTCTCTTAGATTTCACTTGCACTTCTCTTCCTCTACTGTTTCCAGCTATCAGATATTTGCAACCTCTGAATAATTTTTCCGGGGTGACCACGGGTTTTGCAGAAGAGGAAACTGCATGTGGTTGACGCCCTCCGCCGATGCCGTCTGGAATCACACAAGGTCATAGCTTGGGTGCGCATCAAAGTGAGGCTTTGTGCCAACAGATTATATTTAACCTCCCAGTCATTGCAGGAAATAGAGACAGCATTGGAAAACCCCTCCCTAGGTGATCGGCCCCCGATACAGGAAAACTTATGAATGTCAATATATGTCCCCAACATTGACACCAAAATGAAGGTGAGACTTCAAATCTAATAGTGGGATGAGTGACAGCTGCCAGCTTTCCATAGGTTTTATGTATTTTAATATGTTACGCTATGTCAAAGCGATGCGCGTGACCGCGAACCAATTTAAAGGTCAGGAATGTACAAGTAACTTAGCCTTTAAATCTGCACATTTGCCTTTCAGCACTAAATATCAATACCGTGCTTTAAAGGCACAGGAAGACTGTGGAAAACCCTTATATATGATATATTCTAAAAAAAAAAATGCTGCTTTCCCATATTACCATTATCATTTTTGCTGCTCTAGGAAAAAGTCTGACTCGGGGGTCTCTGCGAATTCCTAGTATCACCAAACATGTCAGATTTCAGGGTTAGTTCCCTCTGATTCAGATTATTAATTATAGAATAAAATTTGAGAAGACATTTCTTTTGCAGGGTTTGTTATGGTTTAAGATAGGAGGTGATCCCCCGGAAGCTCACGCGTGAGAAAATGCAAGAACATACAGAGGTGAAATGATTAAATTAGGAGAGGTGGGGCATCACTGAGAGAATTATGTCACTGGAGACATCCTTGGGGACTATATCCTGTCCCTGGCTTCTCTCTCTCTCTCTCCCTCTTCTCTCTCTCTCTCTGTCTATTTCTCTCTCTCTGCTTCCTGGTGCCACGTCCTGAGCTGCTCTCCTCCTCCAGGCCCTTCCGCCATTTTGTTCTGCCTCACCTTGGGCCAGAACCACGGAGTCGGCCAGCCATGGACAGAACCTCTGAAACCAGGAGCCTATATAAATTTTTCTTCTCTAACAGTCCCTTTGTCTTCCAAACCACAAAGACCAAATTTATGATGGTGGTCACCCTTTCACCTTCCTGACTTGGTGAAATTGAAAAGACCTACCATATTTGACTGTAGGTCATAAGACCCTCATTCCAG